>QODF01000011.1:1306522-1458615 GCA_024372805.1 Oostethus manadensis
AGGCGCTCACCCGCGAGCCCCTCCCCCAGGCCTGGCTCCAGGGTGAGGCCCCGGTATCCCACGTCCGGGCGAGGTGCGGTCACTCCTCTTGCTTTTTTTCATACGGGTCTTCTGAATCACTCTTAGTCTGGCTCGTCACCTAGAACCTGTTTGCCTTGGGAGACCCTATATTGCATGGAGTAAAATTCGATATGGCCGCCAGCATTCGCCATCAGTTTCTCAAGACGCTTGGGAACTGCATTAACTGATTTCACAAGGTACTCTTGTGGAATGGAAGGCATAACACCTCGCGTTCACCCTTGGAGTTCTTTCAAAGTTGAATTGCTCCTTTAAGCAACCCCAAAGAATAAAGTTGCAGGGTGTTAAGTCAGAACTCTGGCTGGTCACTCATTATACAGTATTTTAAAAAAGGGAGTTAGTTTTCCATCCCCCTATATATAAGTACATACATTTTTTATTGATTATTCGGCTCGGGCAAAAATACAAAAAACATCAAAACAAAACAAAGACTCTTCTCAATAAGACGAAAAGGTCCAATCTGACTGTGTGTATCATTTTATAAAGACAAGAAAATGGTTCATTCACTTCAAAGAACCGGCTCTAAGAGCCACTTTGTTCGCAAACAACCCATCACTAGCTCTTTCCTCCTTCCTTCCCTCCTGCTTTTTGGTCTGTAATACACGGGTAGTCTAACCAGTGCCCGTTGAGAGACATTTTACCATTAGAAAGGAGAGGATGAGCGGGGTCCCAGAATTCCCACAACCCACTCAGTATTCTATTGATGTTTGATCCTGACCTTACTGTTGCAAGTCCTTGATGCATGCCGAGCACAGCAAATGCATTTTTTTGGTTGTTGTTGTTGGAGGATAGGTGAGGAATTGCATGCTCCAAAACACTTTAATGTGCTGTGTCATTCTTAACACACCACCAGTAAGCCCCACAGCCTAGGCTCAGAGCGACCATTTTGATGATGAGATTGATTGAGTTACTGCTGCTAAAGTTGACACATAATGGATTATGATGGGCGGAATGGTTGAAACAAATGAGGCTGATCTGTGTAATCCTTTTCTTGTTATGTGCCCCAGAAAATATGTTTTAAAGAATAAATGTTGTTAATGTAGTTGATATTCTGGATTGATTCCAAATAGTCAATAACACACTCATGAATGACCTAAAGTTGTCAAAAGGGTGTTGTAAAATGTGTTGCAAAGACTGTGTGCAAAACTGCTGTTTTCTACAACCATCGGCTTATACAACAGCCTTAGCTTACCCTTGCTTGCTGTCTTACAAGAATGTTCAAAACTCCAATATGATTTATATCTTTTTTAATTTCCTTCAACTTGTTTTCTTTTGCTTCTGCTACTGTATTGTGTTTCTGATATGTGATCACATCCCTGCACAACTGCAGGTGGTTGATATATTGTACATTGTGCATATTGTTTGCCCACCCTTTTCAATACTATATCTATTTATTTCATCAACTCATGCACTAGCATGCAATGATATACTTGATATAATTTTTACATTGTCCAAATTGGGGATTTTCACACAAGGCCAGTCGTAACTTGGTCGCTCGCTACACATAAAGTCCAGGAAGTCCAGTTTGGCTAATGTCAGTGTTCTCATCCACTTCCAGACTGGAAATAATCCACAAAGTCAGGGAAATTGCACAGGGAGAGTGGTGGAGGGAGATGGAATCATCATGGGCTCCTCATCAAAGGAGCCATGCTTTAGATAGCAAATGTGATAATGCATACATCTGGATGTTGAAGGCCAAAGGCTGGTCCACAAAACTCCAAAGTTGTGTGCAGACCTGTATGCTTTTTGATAAGTTGTTTTGAATGACTCCAGGTGAATTGGACAACAGGTTTAATTGCAGTAAACCGTGTTTATTGCAATTTATTCATTACATACCCAACTGTGGCTGCATGGTGGATGAGTGGTTAGCATGTTGGCTTCACAGTCAGAAGATTTAGAGTTTGAATCTTCATTGGACATCTCTGTGTGGAGTTTGCATGTTCTCCCCGTGCGTGCGTGGGTTTTTTCCAGTTTCTTCCCACATTGCAAAAACATGCATGTTAGGTTAATTGGCCATTCTAAATTGTCCAATAAAGTGTGAATGTGGGTGTGAAGGGTTGTATTTCTGCCCTACGATTGACTGGCGACCAGTCCAGGGTGTACCCCGCCTCTCGCCCAAAGTCAGCTGGAATAGGCTCCAGCATACCCGCGACCCTAATGAGGATAAACGGTGTAGAAAATGGAAGGATGGATACCCGACTGTGATAAGTGTTTTTTTGTGAACTAGGATTCCTTATTAATACTTGAAAGACTTCCGTAGTTAGACCATAGAAAACCCCCTAAACATAAAATTACTTGACTATAGTAACCTTTACACCCGTATTACCCAACATCAAAACAGAAAATAAGCAATTAAAGACAAAAATAAGACTAATTCTTATGTGGGTTGATTTTAATATGTTTTACTGCTAGGGGAACTGATTCGGGGCAGGACAGGAAGTGACGTTGGGGGTTCAGAGTTGATTTTAAGCTTGACATGGGTTACGGCCACAACAGCAGCTCGTGTTGGGGATTATTGTGCCTGTTGTGAGATAATTCAAACATGCAATAAAAGTCTGTTGTTCATGCAGTGTGATACTTGTGTGTCTCACTGAGCATTAAAGTAACATTAATGACACCTAGTGACCAGTGTAAAATACTACCTACCATCACAATGTTTTTGAATCCGTCTTCTGAAAGCCTTATATTTGTATTTTAGTTCATTTAACGATTTTGTATGCTTGAAATTTCTTAATTTGAACAAAAATGTGTAAAATGTGCATACATATGCATACTACTTTACCAAGAATACAACCACAAAACAACATTCATTAATTCATTCATTTTCTGTACCGCTTATCCTCATTAGGGTCACGGGGAATGCTGGAGCCTATCCCAGCTGGCTTTGGGCGAGAGGCGGGGTACACCCTGGACTGGTCGCCAGTCAATCGCAGGGCACATATAGACAAACAAACATTCACACTCACATTCATACCTATGGACAATTTAGAGTCACCAATTAACCTAACATGCATGTTTTTGGAATGTGGGAGGAAACCGGAGTACCCGGAGAAAACCCACACACGCACGGGGAGAACATGCAAACTCCACACAGAGATGCCCAACGGAGATTTAAATCCTGGTCTTCCAGATCTCCTGACTGTGTGGCCAATGTGCTAACCACTCAGCCACCGTGCGGCCACAAAACAACATGATTTATTAATTTATTTATTTTTGAAAAACCATGACAGAGTGAAGCTGTGGAATTTGATGTGTGAAGTGACGAGAGATTACTCTACAAATTGTTAACTTGGTTTTTGTTATTAATTATTTTTAAAAGGTCAAAGGAAAACCAAAACATATGAAATCGGAGGCATTTTTTTAAAAGGAAATAATGTGTATCTAATATAGCCACTCCAGAAAGCCAAAATAGGAACACAAAATACATTTGATAGAGAATAATTAAAATTTTACATGGATAAAGCAATGTGAAACAGTTATAAATGATGAATGAATGGAAATGGAAAGTTCAAGTTCAACACTGTTCAATGTTGTACGAGATAGTGTTGTCGTGGGTTTTGCTTTGTATTGTTGTATATGTAGACAGCTTCAGATGACATAGTGTAGTTTATGGGAGATGATCTCTAATACAGGCAAACTTTGACTCATTAAATCTCTAAAACAAGTAGAAGGTGGATTTAACAGCAGATGCCTTGGATTATTGTTCTCCCATGGAATAATAACCATGAAAGTTGTACAATTTTGATTATACACTGGAACACTGATTTGAGCCTTGTCACTTGCTTGTGCTGTAAATTCAAAGTCATAGACACAAATAAACAACAGTTTGAAGTAGATTGGTTGAGAATTACGACTCTCTGCAGCCTGTCGCGATTGCAGGGATTTATATTTTAATTTGTTTGTTTTGTTGACATAAAAGTCATATTTTAACTAACCAGACCTTTTTTCTGTTTCTCTATTTGACTTCCCATCTGATCACTGCATGGACAACGACAGGTAAGTACATCTCTTGTAATTGTAGTGGATTCAGTACCTAAGTACACCCGGGATGCATTTAAGCACTCTGATTTGGTAAACAGTAAGCACACTGCCTTTTTCTCAGTTGACACTTGCAGAATGGAACAGTCCCATTTATGCAGCCAATCTCATTTGCTGCTTGAGATGCCAATCTGCCCTCAGACAGGGAGGAGTGAGGCAGCAGAGAGCGGTGGGAGAAAAGCATTTATTCACCCTGACACTGATCAGATAAAGGGGAAATGATAAATGCTGTCTCTTTTTATTTCCTTTAACCTGTGTTAACTTTTTGCTAAAAACGTAGGTCCTACAGTTTTGCTCAGACGCTTTTGAAATGTGTAATCAAAGCATCTCTGTGATTCGGCTTTACTGCGAGGCAATGTGGTTACAAATAGGGATGCAGGATACAGTTGTCATGGTGACTCATTTAGCAAAATGGTGAATAAGAAGAGCGACTGCCTTCTGGCCAAACACATTTTTTTAGATTCGGGTTATTGTGTTAAATTGGGGAGATACTTATGTATAATATGTTGAATATTTAATGCTCATTTTGGACTTGCTAATTTACAGTTCTTAAAAAGACCCTGGCATTTCCAGAATGGCAATGAGGCCGCCTCCTACATTATTTTATTAGCTGCTTGTCTTGATGAGATTTGGCTCCTAACAGTTGGGGTGATGATTTGACAAATAATGCTAAATTCAATGATTGCACACCAATTCTTGGCCACTTTAAAGACTAAAAGTATGTTCCTTTCTATCAACTTTACTTTAAAAAAAACTCTTGTAATTGTTTCGATCTGACCAGTTTCATGTTATACAATTAAATAGACAATGAAAAATATGGGGGGGCACAGGCAAAAAAAGTTTGGGAACCACTGGTCCAGAGGATGCTAATAATATTAAAAACTGTTTTTAGGAGGTTGTATACTATGCTCTAACTACAAAAGCATTTCATTTATAAATAAGGAATCCTACTTCGTGGAAATTCACTTATCACTTATAAAGTAACTGTGATAAATGAGGAATACATTTCTTGCCTTTCCTCAAAATTGTCAAGGATATAAATCATTTTCAAAATGAGTTGGCGATTGACTACAGTGAAATTTTTTAAATTATTATCTCTCACACAAAATTCATTTTACATTCAAAACATACCAATTCAGGAAATACAAATTCAATTTTAATTCATTACATACATAGTTAAAAACCCCTGAAGGGTAAATATCGGTGTCTGTATTTTGCAGGTTTTAAAAATTTTAATCAAAACATGTTTTTTTTTTTTTTAATAACGAATGAACAACAAATCAGTCCTAGACAAAGCTTTTTATTCCAGCCACCGTAATACTCTGAATAGTAGGCACTGACCCACATCTGCTCTCAGACCGGTTACATGGAGTCCCAGATGCAAGCCCAGCTGTTTGCACGTATTATCTCGCAGACTGACCCTGATGTTGTATTTTAAGTGCGAGGCTAAGCATTAGTAAAATTCTACACAGCCACAGAAAAACATGTCCCACGCATAATCATCATCATCATCATCATCATAAAAAATGACGCTGATAATAATAAATACAGTGAATCATTATTATAATATTAATATATAATTTTAATAATGTTGCCCATTTAACTCCCATTCCATTTTCCATCCTGTACTCACTGTTAATAAATATTCAGCCTGCAAACCTTGCCCCTATTCTTGTAGCACTTTCACCTTCCTCAGCAGCCACCACCATGCTGCCATATGCATATAGGTAAGAATAATGACTCTTAAGCCATTATTATTTATTCAGTGGCACTCATACTGCATGTAAATGAGGCAGGAGCTCTAGGCAGCCTGCAAAATTAGTAATGAATGTGCTCTACTGGACTTTGTGTCTGTTTTAATATAGTTAATATTCGGACAGTTTACACCGATCTTACTGTAGACCGGAAGAGTTGGTGTTATTGAACTATATGTACATTTAGGGTAGGTTGTGGATGTGTTACCTGTATGCATGTGCAGTGTGCGTCAACAACGGGATCTCGTGGTCTTTTAATGCACAAATATATTAGAAATAAGACGACATTTGAAAGGGAGTAGTGTGAAATTAGAGAAAAAAAATGTCAGACAGAGATTTGAGGTTCCAAGACAGTGCCTTTGATAATTAGTGTATTGATCCACATGACCCACCTGTTATAAAAGAAGCAGTGCAAAGCCACCCACACACTGTCATTAGTCATCACCGTCTCCTCGCAGCCCACTGCAGTGCATGCTGCCACCCATGATTTAGCTCTGCATCTAGTTATGAGGGGGTGTTAAATGTTTATTATGCAGCACAGTCCCAGCCCCAATGACACGGCATAATGTTGCTCAAGCAATGCCCCCCTCGTGCAGGAAGCTAGCTTGGTTTATTTATTTTGAACGATTTTTTGTGTAAAGGTGCTGGCTGCGAGCTATTTCTTAAAGGTCTTACCATCATAGTGACGTTTTGTCACGAGTGCACACACGCAATGATACAGGGCTGCTCTCTCTTGCAGCTTTTTTAAATACTCGCAATTGGTCAGGAGCTATCTGTCAAAATATGCTATGCTATATGCTACTCAAGTGTTTGGAAGCTGGTTAGTGTGGTGGCCAGGACCCAAAAATGACAAATTTAGCATTAACTGTTTATAGCCACAATGTTGTTTTCACCAACCAGTTTAAAAGGTACCATTTTATGCAAAATACACTTTTTAAAGATATTCTAGCAGTAATACATATCCTTACATATGTGAGAAAAATGTATTATATCCCCCACTTGTTGTCTTTGCTATTGAGAGAAGAGAGGCTCAAACGGTCTCTTTTGAAGTTTCGGCCTTTCATGATGTCATAAATACCCGCTCTCGTGTAATTTTTCCTACCACTTCACAGAGGATACATTTGTAAAAAAAAATTATAATAATATTAATAATGACTTACATTTTTTAGCAAATGAATGCCAATAATTTTGAAAGGTGTAGTACTAGTATGTGAATATTACATAGGCAACGTTGTATGCAGCAGTGTTTTACATTCAACAAAACTCGAAGCTATTTTAAAGGCATGGGCCGACTAAAACGTGCCTACTTCAACTTGTGACTCTTTGGGTTCCTTGAAAGCCAATGTTTGACCTTTTACCTCACATTCACATAAACACATTGTCGCTCTTTTTTCTGCACAACAACCCATCACAACATTTCCGGTCTGAACTGCTGTGACCTTTATACGTCTTTTGTCCCAGGAGTATGCCTTGTGATTGTGCAACACCTCCTATATTAGCCCCGTTATTGACCTACATCACACACTTTCCCTGTCTGTTTCCTATCCACATGTGCAAAAATGTTCCACATGCTCACTTGTGCACACATAAAGCTACAAAACGACATATACAGTACTGTCTTGCAGCTGGGCTCTCTACAAAAAAGCAGAGCAGTGTATCATATGTCAGTAGTCGTTATAACACACAAGAGCCACTTTTCATCTTCCAAATCAATAATGGATTGCCATGACAATTCAAATCAAGTGTTAGTGCATGCTTCAAATGTGAAGGAGCTGTAAAAACATGAGTTTTCACCCTTACCATTTTATTTACTGTCCATCTGTACGAATTTGTATCAAGTATCATCTATCTACGTGTTTATAGGCGAGGGAGCAGATCACCCTAGGCACAGGTCAAGCAGAAATCCCATCAGTTCATGTCACCCAGTTAAATCAATTCATGTGTTTGTTTATTCAATAGTCATGCGTCGTATTGTTGCAGAGAAAAACAGCAAGAGGGAAGGAGAAAGTAAAGGTGAGCAGGGATAGAGATAAGCTGAAAGTAGTTTAATGTCAACCCTCCGGACTCTAAGCTTTTAAAATATTCAGTTGTTCTCCATCACCTTTTGCTCTTGCAGCTTATTTAAGAAAAGAGCGACCTAAAATCAATTGCGGTAACATTGGCCTCAATGCCCATACGCCATGGAATATTTAAACAAATGAAGCTTCATAACCTCGAGATTTATCCGTCGCATGTCAAAGAATCTTTGACATGCCTTGAAGGACAGCTAAGGACGGAATTACTTGACAGGATATGATGATGAAAGAATCATGTGATGCCATGTCCTTATCCTTATGCCTCACTGTAAGATACTGCAGTAGTTTGCATTTGCAGTGTATGGCATCTGTATGATTAACAACCATGTCGAGTCTTCCGAGAGCCAAATATGAACTGGATCATAAATCCTACATGGCAACTAATAACCATTATCCTTGCCTGATACATGTTCACTGACAAATTACTTCAAAGTTTAACCATGCACCTAAATATGTTTAACAGGATTATTAGAGCCCTGTGGACACAAGCATACCGATATAGTCACCTTTACGTTTGTACAACCCAATATAGTGGATACAATCAAAGAAAAAAATGACATAAATATGATAACGGACTCATACAGTAGCAGTTTTTTTTTTATGTACAGCGTACTTATTGCGGTGGCTATTGTCTTATCAATGTATGGTATTATAATGGCGGCTTTAAATGGCTTTACCCTCATATTACCCAAAATAGTCAACATAATAAGAGTACATATGTCACGTAAGACGTAAATAAAAGTCCTATTTGTGTGTGTCACAGAAAATGAGTTCCCTAGGGGACTTTACTGGCGGGCGGACAGATGTGGAAGACAGGAAGTGACGTTGAATGTTGAAAGCTGAATTTTAGCTTGTTGTGAGGTATGGCCCCAACAGTAGCCCGCGTTATTATTATGATTATTATGTTATTATTTTTGTGCCTGTTGTGAGGTAATTCAAACCTGCAATAAATGCCTGTTCTGATGATAATGTCAAGTGCTTGCCTCCACCGAACAATTACTGACACCTACTGACCAATCTTAAATACTACATTCACAATTAAAATGTGTCTTCTGCCTTATATTTGCAGTTTAGTTCATTTAGGTACTTCATTTAGCCATTTTTATGCTTGAACATGCTTAATTTAGGCCAAGAATAAGTAGAATTTGCTTTAATATGCATTTTGTTTCTAATAATTCAATGACAAAACAGTGATCATTTATTAATTGCATTTTGAAAAACATTGATAGTGATCATACCGCAATGTACTGAACAATGTACTGTACTAAAGTATAAACTATTTAATATACACCACTTTGATTATATTTTTATAACTTTCTCATTATCATCATGACTTTGGTTGGGTGAAATTACACGATTCTACTGCCCAAAAGTGAGGCCAGTGGCATCCATTTAAATTTCACTCCAAGCCTAAATACAGTTTGGGGTGTCCTCTTTTATTTGTGACTTGGCTGTAAACGGCTTTTGTGGTACCCTATGAGTTGTACTTAAAATGCTTTGGCAAAAGATGGATCCCCACCGTGTTGCCTTAAAACTTGAGCAAGACTGGTTGAAAAACATGCAATACTACCAATTTTTCCCCATTTTACATGCACCATTTACAAAGTAAAAGAGTCAGCTTCAATGGGTGTCCTAATGTGTCCAAGTCCAAGTGTGGTTTGTTTGACAATTTTTCCCAACAACAGCCATTTCAGTTTCACAACCTCAATCCTTATCCTGCTCGAGAATAAACATTGGAACCTGGATTTCCTTCCTTAATCCGTTCCAGAAGGTCTGAAATGTCTAGTCCGTTACAAACTTAACTTTAAAGAGAAGACATTTAGAGCTGTATACTTGCTTACTTGAACTTTTTGTAAACTTCAGCAGCCGGGTACAATCATCATTAAACACACTGGCACGGCTCATTTTCTGTTATGTGTCTCCCTTAAACCATTCCCACTGTTAAAGGTTTCTATCTTTATCTTTTGTGACAATCCAATTATAACAGATGCTACCTTTGTTCTATGCTACCGTTCTTTCTTGAATACGGTATTGTTTCTCACCTTTTTTGTTAAAGTTCGGGCACGTGCACCTTTCAATCAAAAAATGCGCAGTGCTCTTGAACGCCTCACCAGTGTAAGGTACAATGTGCTTCTTTGAGGAAGGAGACAGATAGAAGTTGTTCATCATTGTGTGTCCTATGAACAAATAAACCACCCACACAGACATAAAAAAGATGATTAAAAGTAGTTAAATGTTGTGTCCCAATATTGAAAGGACCACTATCGATCACCACCGCCGTGTGGATGCTTTGTTTGGACACTCAATTCCACTGACTAGTTTGGTAGGCGCACTGTTTGGCTGTATAAAGCCTAATATAGTGTACAAAAACTGAGACATATTTTTGCAACATTTTTTGTTGAAAACTGAATCCTTTGAAAACTGGGGTGTATAGAAAACGAGGTTCCATTGTGTGTTATGTCTTGAGTGGCCCCTTTAAGTCCACGCGTAACCGTTATTATAAATAGGTAAATATTGTGTTAATTCTGAAAAAAAATATTACTATTGAACAATACTTTGTAAACATCTTAGTATAATTCAAAATAACACAACAAACTTATGCAGTGATTTTTTTTTCCCATAAAAGAAGCTATTGCAAAATCATTGTACGCTTCCACTGCTGCAAGGATAGTCAGATAGGGGCAAAAGACATCCACACTGACGTGAATATATACACACTAGAGAGCAGTCTGTTCCCTCTTTCTGCAGTCGCTGTGATTCCCCGTCTCCATCCTACAGCTCCCAGCCTCCCCTAGCCTCTTGCCACAAAATACAGCGACTAATGTAATAGGACAGAGGAAACAGCATTTGTACTTACAAACACAAAAAAAGATGTGATATATATAACATTTTACATAACATAAACATAGAAGACCGTATGAGCAAATATCCCTTGAAGCTGGTTAATAACTCTATTGTAGTGACGTAAGTCTGCATTTTGATTTATAGGTATGTATGGTGTAGATGGTTGTTGTTCTACGTGGTTGAGTCAGTCAAAGCCACAAAATGTAAGAAGCAATGAGAGACTTTATATTGTTTTGTTTTACTTGGGTGGTACACACATAGAACAATATGAATGTGTAACTGATCAAAATGTATGATCAAGTTAATTCAAAGCAAGGGGAGGGAACAATACTACAAGTGAACCAACACAGTGAATCATAAAGCAACACAATGTGAGTTAAAATAGAAATTTAGACCATGGCTATTACATTTGAGATGAGATGCAAATTTGCCTCTTTCATCTTCTGGGTATTATTTTTATCTATTTATTTTTTGTTTTTTGCAGAGGTTTTTTTGCACTCAAGTCACCAAACACATTTGTCATCCATCTTTTCTGACAAGCCTCACATACAAACGTTTCCAATGTGAATATCATTCATGTATTTAAACATTTTGCTTTTTTTAAGTTTACAAAAGAAATAGATTAGCTTGTATGATTTGTATCCACACTTGCACTTTTAACATTTGTACACATATTTGTATTTTTACATTTTGAATCCAACTTAAATATTTTTATATATGTTAGATCCTTGTCAAATATTGTTTGCCATAATACAAATGGTTTGTCCACAGTTTAATTACATGTCCTGTAGCAGAAAGACACATTAAAGCTCGAATATCCATATATCAGAGGAGATAATGTGCAGCTTGTAATGTATTCCTCTTAAGGTTGCTATTACATCAACCCTTCCAAAAGTCAAGAGCCCATTCTGCTTTATAGCATCAAATGGGCAAAGAAACAGCAGAAAATCCACAGCAAAATGGTCAGCTGCATGAAGCAAACTCCTTCCATATCACAGTGAGATGCTGCGTAAGATGTGACCAAAATATACATTTTAATCCTTTGTGCACTCGCCGGTGTATCCCAAAAGGACAGATTTGCTGGATAGCCACATACGTATAAAGACATACTGTCAAGCCCCTCAGGTCACACCTCACATTCTCGAGAAGGTTGCTGCTGGCAAGTACATGAGCCATATTCATTGATGATCACCAGAGCTCCCTCAATATTGTTCGGCTTATAGTCAACATAGTACTCCGGTGTAGAAATTGTGGCCATCTGCTGCATGCTTTGCTTCTGCTTCTGTTTACGGCGCTGGCTGCTGAAGCACTGCCTCAGTTGTCGTATTCCGGCTGGAAAGCACTTCCATGACACATACAACATGAGCACGATGATGAGGAAAGAAAAGATGAGGGCCATTGTGCCTGTCACAACTTTGTGAATCTGCATGGTGCTCTCCAGGTCATCATGGCCTACTGTGACAGTGAAAGAACTGGTGACCACCTCGCCGCCTTCACCTTCATAAGGGTTGGGGGTAAACGGGCCAAGGAACACAGAGCCACCATGAGCTTGATCCCTTGTAGAGGCATACAGGCCTGCTGAGGTAACTTCCAGTGGGGGATCTTCACATAGTTGAAAAGCATAGACGGCATCCAGGACATCCTCACCTTGTGCTGTGTCTGGACTTGAACACAGCAGTGAATTGTCACGTTGCCCTCGAAAGGCACTCAGCCAGGAGGCCAAGGCACACACATTGCGGCTGCACTCCCATTCGTTCCCTCCAAGGGTAATGCTGGTCAGAGAGGACCACGAATCCAAGATGCGCTGGTCCATAGAAGTCAACCGATTGGAGTCAAGCATCAATACTTTGAGGTTGGGTGCGCTCTCAAAAACATGTGGCTCAATGTACTCAATTTCATTGGCTGATAAGTCGATCTTCTCTAAGAAGTGCCAAGTCCAATCCAAGGTATTGACAACAATAGTTGCACGATTGTTGTGCATATACAGGGTACGTAAAGAGATCAGGCGAGGAAAGTGGGCTAGGTTGACTTTAACCAGCTCGTTGTGCTCAAGATGCAACTCAGTCAACTTGAAGAGTCCAGCGAAGGAGTTCCGTGCCAGACTCTGCAGTTGGTTGTATCCCAAGTCGAGAAACTGCATGCTCCGACAGTCTTGGAAAATCCTCACTGGCACAAATTTGAGAGCATTGTAGCGCAAATGCAAATTGGTGAGCTTTCTAAGGCCATGGAACAAGTCAGGCTCAAGGGCTTGCAGCCTGTTGTACGAGAGGTCAAGGATGCGCAGGTTTGGGAGGGGCCTAAAAGTACCATTTGGCAGACCTTCAATTCGGTTGCTGCTCAGGTCTAATTCCTTGACCCTCCTTAACCTGTCAAATGCAGCCTCCTCCACAATTTCAATGTTGTTGTGATCAAGGTAGAGCCAGGTGAGCTGTGACAGGCCAGCCAGTTGGCCTTCACGCAGCTCAGTCAAGTTGTTCTCTCTCATGGACAGGCCCATGGCACTGCTGAGATTTTGGGGAATGTCCGTGAGGTTCAGCCCCTCACAGTACAGCAGCTTGCTGTCGCAGCGGCACAGTCTGGGACAAACCCCCTCCCCCAGGGGCACCATCCTTAAAAAAATGCCCAATGAACACAGTATCAACCCAGGGGGCTTCTTCACTGGCCACTTTAAATACAGTCCGATTAAAAGGAAATCCATCAGCATGAATATCCAGGGAGGTCACTGAGCAAATGTCCATTCACTCTGGATATTGTTCTTCTACTTATCACATTATATTTAGTACAGCATGCTTTATTTTTTTTTATAAATATTTTTTCTTCCGTGTATTTTAGCTTAACACAGGACTAGTCTTTTTCATTTAGTCAGTCAAGAAAATCCAAAAGCAAAAAAAGTCTTTCTATGGTATAGATCAAACGGTGGGTGGAGACGAAAGATGAAAAAAATGTCCTCATGGATCGATCTTATCTGAAAAGATTCCTACTCACCCTCTATCCAAAAGCTGACAATCTCCATTCAGCGACTTGCTTTGTGCCCCGACACTAATTATGTGTGGATCTAAAAAGGACCCACTGTGGTACAAATTCACTACCACCCCCTCCCTTCTCGCCTTTCAGTGGACACCAGATCCTTGGCAGGCTTACAATGTCTTAGTTCTCCTCAAGTGAAAGAGACGGAATCCAAGTAGGGAGATGGTGGAGAGCACAAGTTCCCCGGTCAGCATGCATGAGCTTGGTCTCGTCAGCTCCTCCGCAGTCCTCTGCTGCATTGATCATGGGGAGAGGAAAACATTTTTTCTAGATATGTCTTTTTTCCTTCCTCCTCCCCTTCTTGCTTAAGTTTCAGCAGATCTGCCAGCATATATCATCGCCCATCTCTGTAAGCCATCACTAACTTGTAAGGTTTAAATCCGTTAAATCATGCTTTCAGTGGGGGTAAAAAGAATTTGAAGAGGTGAACCCTGTTTTGACAATATTCCATGTCATCTCAATTGCTCATCTTGGTAAAAAAAAAAAAAAAAAAACTCTTGCATCCGCAGCAGCTTGCAGGTTTCACTACCTCCCTCCCCTCACTCGCTCGCTCGCTCGCTCTCCAAGGCGATTTCTTAGGCGACTGGAAGAGGGTGCTGAAGGTTAGTGCTGGTAGGCAAGCAGGGACGGTAAATACGGAAGGCAAAGGAGCTTGCAATCCCTCGCAGCAGACCGGTACATGCAGAAATGCAGACTGTTCACTGAGTGTCGTAAGCCACTGACAATTCGGAGGTTTCTCTCTCTCTGTCGCTCTCTCTCTTTGGCTTGATTGCTCACTCACTTGGTCATGCTGTTCCTCCGTGCCTCCTCCTCTCCTCTCCACCCTTCCCTCCTTGTCATTCTCTTGCTGCGATCCCACAAGCCACCCCACCCACCCGCCCGCCTGCCTGTGCCTGAGACATTTGCATATTTAGAACGGCCTGAGCTTAAACTGAGTGCTTTAATGAAACTGTCTTTCTCTCTCTGGCTGTCTCTCTCTTTCAAAAAATACATTTGGCCAAATAATGTCTGCCTCCTTTGACCTGACTGTGCAAGTGCAGCTTCATGAGTTCAGTGTTGGGAAGTAACATTCATCCAGAGAATGGAATGGTAACCTTGATTAGTTTCAGTGGAGAACAATTTCCATGTGTAATGAAATGGATTTTGATGCATCAGGAAATAGTTTATAAAGAAAACATTCACATTATTATTAGCACAAGTCTTCGCCTCCATATCCATGTGACAGAGGAACAGGTGCATACATTATTAAAAAAATGCAGCCATTGTAATATAAATGCATCATCTCACATGGATCATTTAGGTCTGTTAGTATTATTAGTCTAAACATACTGTAGCTGGAATATAATAAGTCAAGACTGGTTTATAGCATTCTCTCTTTAATCAAACAACCCCGCAGACCTGCATTCTGTTGTCATTGTCAATTATGTCCAGACCATCCTTTCGGAATACAGATCTAAATGCTTGCCAAATAGTATTAGTTGAAAGCTCCATGATCGCCCTCTGAACTTTCACTTTGCTCTTGTTCTATGGAAACAAGTCCTTGGCTTGTCATCGTTTCCCGGTTAATTAGCCGATGATGTATGACAAGCCTTATATGGCTTGTGTCACTACATTTTCTTTCCCCACTTGACCTTTCCGGTAATTTAGCAAGATACGGATTCTCATTCACGGGAATGATTTACTGAGTAAAATGACAAACAAGCTATTATTGTCATTTTAAAGTCGCCATCATCATCCGTGCATGCGCAATGCAAGAAGGCGGGATTAAAAGTACTTGATCTGAGAAACTTGCGTAGTCATTTACATTTATTTTTGTCCAATTTATTTAAATCTGCCCTTTTTCAACATCAAAACTGAATGAATTGTTCCCCTAAAAAATAATGCACATGCAATTAATTTGTTCCAGAAACGCAAAAATATGAGCACGTAACACATTTTATAAAATATAAGTAGCGTTTTACATACGTTCAATGATTGCATGCACATAGATGCATATAAATGCTGAATGTTAAAACATTAGTGTCACCTCCGGTTCCGTTTTTTTGTATTAATAATGATTTCAGTGTAATAATAACCAGATGTGCACAATGTTGCACACCAACCCAAAATCATATCCACACAAAGAAGCAAAATTTTTGCATATATTTTTGACGGCAAAGGAATAGTTCTTATTTTTTTTGTTCCAAAAGTTCAGACAGTACCACATTAGCATTACAGAAAAATCAGACCTCACAATCATACTGCGTTATTTTCTCTCCCTTTGTATCACTCCATGACTCGTTTTACAGTGTCGACTGCTGGGATGGTAAAAGTAAACATGTCTGATTACGGCCGCATGGTGGATGACTGGGTAGCATGTTGGCCTCACAGTCAGGAGTTTCAGGGTTCAAATCTCCGTTGGGCATCTCTGTGTGGAGTTTGCATGTTCTTCCCGTGCGTGCGTGGGTTTTCTCCGGGTATTCCGGTTTCCTCCCACATTCCAAAAACATGCATGTTAGGTTAATTGGCAACTCTAAATTGTCCAATTAACTAACATGTTTTGCACGCACGCACGCACGCACGGGAAGAACATGCAAACTCTACACAGAGATGCCCAACAAAGATTCGAACCCAGATCTCCTGACTGTGAGGCCAACATTCTACCCACTCATACACCGTGCGGCCCATATAATACCTTGCAATTTGCAATTTTAGTAGTTGTAAATGTCATTTCTTAGCTGTTGAGAAGGGTTTGATAACGCTGCTTCATTGTTCACCATATCTTAAAATTAAAATGAGTTGTTTGCTTACTTGCCCAACCTTTGAGACACTTTTTTCAAGCAGGTCGTTGTGTCTCGGCTGAAATGAATGACCTAAGTTCTGACTTGCTTGTGGAGAAGTCATTTGGTACCACATGTTGGTTTTCTTGTTCAGTGTTTCTCTGAGGGAAAAAAAATCCCATTTTAGATACTGGTCAATATGCTAATTCGGACATTGCATTTACAGAATTGCAGAATTACAGAACTGGCTTTCTATGTTGCCAATGACAAACATTTATATTTAATACATATGAGCCTCCAGTAAAAAACCAGAAACCAAAATATTGATTGATAGTTATGATAGTTATGAAAGTTGAGGCTTTAAGATGCAATTTGGCATTGTGTACATCAGACTACCTGCGGTGCTTTATGTGGATGTCCATCGAGCATAAAGCAAAAATAATTGGTGCAAATGCCAGTCGTCCAAATAGTTGGTGGTTTCAACGGTAGTAGCTGGATTCATTTGAGCAGTCACAACAACAAACAACAATCAAAAAAATCAGCTTCTATGATTACCATCTTCCTATTTAAATAATTTACTGAATCAGTTTGACTGTGTGAGACCGACCAAACAAGGCAGATGATGACTAATTGGCCCATCCAGTTCACAGATAATGGTGATGGGCTGTTGGGAGAGGATTGTGGTTGAGATATTGTGGTGGGGATATTTATATTCTAGAGTGGCTGTCAGTGATGTTGAGGAAGCAGGAAGATATGCTTTTTTTCTATATGCTAGGAACCACAAACTTAAGCAGATTGAGCTTTTTTTCAGTCCAAGGACATAAGTTGATTAAGGTTCACTTTAATGTTTGTCTTTTGTAACCCACTGAATCTAATTCTATAGATTTGAGCTGCTTGATTATGGCTTTCATTGGTAGAAATCTCACAGCTATCTGATATACCGATATTGTCCAGCAATTAATTTCTGATAATGATATCAGACGACACAGATATTGGCAGCTGCTTTTCACGCAAAGTAGTTTACTCCAAATTAATTCACAATAACTAATTTAATTACCAAATTTATGCTCATTTTAGTCTGTTTATGAAAATAGGACAAATACTGCAATATGCGATGTAAGTGACAATGTAAGTCGTGCCTCGTTTATTGCAGTTAATTGGTTACAGACCCGACCACAATAAGTGAATTTCTGCGACGTAGGAATCAACTTTTTTTTTAAACTAATAAAAGGCCATAATCAACCACGGAACAGCCATTATTTATTACTTAATTATTTTTTTTAGAAAAATGCAGTATACTGAGGGAGTGATATTTGAACCAAGATAAGTAAAAAAAAAAGGCTGTGGGTTTTGGCGATATAACTGTGTAGAAAAAGTGACATACAATATTTATTTTAAGCATTTTGTTGCAACAAAAGTATTTAAAAAATCATGACCAATTGTCAACTAAAACCTCCTACTATCAGCCAGTTAGACGGGTTAATCTTAATAAGATAAGATAATAACAAATAAGATTCCAATTAAAGAATACTGGTAACTTTACAATTTTGAAAACTGCACTTTTCTATGTGGCACAAACATCCCTACATATTAGAACAAAGTTTAAAGTATGAAATTGTGTACTATTATTTTCAGTAAACTACAACTGGGCTTACCAGAAAACATTTTAGATTAGGTAAGTGCTTCAACAATAGCAAAACGGAGAGGAGCGCCATCTTGCATGCAAATTTAACTTTCAATACTCTCCTGAGTACTGATAGCTGATAGAAGATACCTTTCGGCATTCATGGTATCGCGAAGGATGAAAGGACCCACAATCCTGTCCGAAGTCATTCCACACCATACTGTTGGGCCGATTCTGCATTATTTCAAAGGTAATACGAGGATCTTCTCCCTCCCAGTAGTGGCAGTTGTGACGGAACAGAAGAACGTAGATTTAATTCCCATACATCATGTAACTTACACAAACAACTCGAGAAAAATATTACAACATAAAGCTATTGGCCAATTTGAAATTTGGAGATGGAATCATGTTTCCATTGGATGAAAAAATGCTTTGAATGACATGTCACTCATGCATCATTTCTGCCAATACGTGTTATTTAGTATCAAGCAATACTTGTATGTGGTCAAATATGTTATCTTGTTTGCTTTATTAAATGAAATAGTTGTTTTACACCAATTGTTACATTTTTTACTAGGATGTCTAAAACGATCGATTGTGGTTCTCGGGTCACTCGCTGTCAGAACTCCAAGTCAGAACTTATATCTCAATTACCTCCAAAGTTGTGCTGTTGTGGTATTAATACAGTGCATATGTTCCATTGTGTTCTTAATGTATTTTTATCAAATGCCCAGTTGCCAGTCTAAGCTTGTCAACAAAACAAAAACCCAAAACATGTTTTATAGTTTTATAGTCATACTAAATCTCGAAATGCAAATAAATGACAAATGAAAGGGACAAATGAGCACGCATTGAACATAGATTGTTCCCAAAGACACAAATGAGACATCAAGCGCGGCCGCTTCTTCTTCAACACCACCTTCCTGTTTCTCAGCTTCTTTATAAAAAGGCTGGGACATTCTCTGGCTCAATTTTGTATTATTGCGGTAAAAAACACGATTGAATTCAAGAAGTAACTCAATAAGGAATGTGCTGCTGAAGAGGAATATTGAGGTTTTTCTCACCGCTTTATGTTGGCTATTTTAATGCAAGATTCCCAGCTCATATTTGCATTAATTAAGAGACCCAGAAATATATTTTCATTCACCCTTTGTTACCAAATAGCATTATTTTAGCTTTACTTAGATTCAGGGATAATCTGATTTTATCAAACCATCTTTTTAAAATCGGAGACTTTTCTTATTAGCTCGTTCTCCAGAACAAAAAGCAGTAGTATTGTCTGCAAATAGTACTAGATTTAGGGTTTTTGTAACTTCACAGATGTCAAAAATATATAGCTTGAACAATTTTGGTCCCAGTATTTGGTCCCGTTTGCTAGGTAGCTTTTGACCCAATTGAATAATAACCCTCTAATCCCATACCTTTCTCATTTTGTCAATCTCCTAGACGACCATTTTTTATTGTTTTCATTATAATCAGTTAATGTTTTGTTGACAATATCAACGATTTCCTTGATGGTCACATCACCTTTTGGTCCAATATTAACAAGGTAGTTTTTTATTTTTTTTAAACTACTTCATTCATATCATCATTGTTAGCATTTTAATCTGCTTTCTTGCCGCACGGTGGTTGAGTGAGTAGCATGTTGGCCACACAGTCAGGAGGTTCAGGGTTCGAATCTTCGTTGGGCATTTCTGTGTGGAGTTTGCATGTTCTCCTCGTGCATGTGTGGGTTTTCTCCAGGTACTCCGGTTTCCTCCCACATTCCAAAAACATGCATGTTAGGTTAATTGGCGACTCTAAATTGTCCATTAGTGTGTGAATGTTAGTGTGAATGTTTGAAGGTCTGCCCTGCGATTGACTGGCGACCAGTCCAGGGTATAAAAGTCAACTGGGATAGGCTCCAGCATACCTGCGACCCTAATGAGGATAAGCGGTATAGAAAATGGATGGATGTATAATCTGATTTCTTAGCACCATTCCTGGCAATAATGTTTAGAATGCTTTGTTATTTTTATTCTTGTCTGGTAATTGACTATAATATTCTTTCTTACACACCTGCCTGGCCGAAAAAAAGTGGCCACCTGGATTTAACTAAGCAAATAGTTGGTCAGGTCTAGATTCAGCAACACTATGTGCTCAAAGAATGAGGTCAGCTGATTACCTGAATATACGGAATGAGCAGGTTATTCTATCAAAAAAACATTTCTTCCCTGATGGCATAGACATATTCCAAGATGACAATGCCAGGATTCATCGGGCTCAAATTGTGACAGAGTGGTTCAGGAATGAAATATAATTTTCACACATGGAGTCCAGACCTTAACCCCATTGAGAATCTTTGGGATGTGCTGGAGAAGGCTTTGCGCACCGGTCAGACTCTACCATCATCGATGCAAGATCTTGGTGAAAAAATAAATTCAACACTGGATGGAAATAAATCTTGTGACATCTGAGAAGCTTATCGAAACAATGCTACAGCGAATGCGTCTTGTAATCAAAGCTAACGGCGGTCCAAAAAACTATTAGAGTGTATTCCCTTTTTTTTGGGTGCCCACCGTTTTTTGCCAGGCAGTGTATTTGTTGACTTATTTTTTATATATCTGATACATTTGTTCTGCTTCTTTAGTTTTTTTAACTATACACTAAATCTCCTACATAATAATTTTTCTTCTTACAGGCTTTGCAGATTTCAGTCATTATGCATTCAAAAATGTTATCAATGGAAAATGACATGTTCTTTACCATTTTGTAGTTGAGATGTTTGTCCACGTGTACAGCTACTCCTACCCCACTTTAGTTGTCCTGTTGATGCAGTTCATTTCACCACCTTCCACATAAGATCCAGCTCAGCTTTATGCACTGATTCAGCAGGGTGCTTTTGAATTTCCTCTTGGTAAACTTGACGATGATGGCAAAAGTGGTGTTGATTGGGTGGGATGCAAGTACTGATGGTGTGGATGTTTACGTCCACTTCCTTTGAATGTAGAAAAGTAGCCTGTTGCTCCATTCTAGTTTGTCCGAGGCAACATTTCCACCAATATTCCATCTATGTTCTGCTCAATGCTTTCCAGGGTTAATTATTGTAGTCCGTCCTTGTCAAATAAACCAATCAATAAATACAATTTTGCTAATGGGTAATTCAGTGCACAGGTGACAAACAGATATTTTTTTATCACTTATTGAATCGTTTGGCTGCAACAGCATAGTAAAAAAAATGTTTTTTAAAGTCTAAATTCTTAACTTTTGTGTTAGTCTGAAATGAAACACTACGTTTAAATGAGCTCATACTTACAGTGCAGGAATATAGGTTTTGGTATCCCAGAACACAAATCCTCACATGCCATATTTTCAAAAAGTTACTGCCTTGATGTTGAGGTAGACAAAATATGTAGCAGTACAAATGAACTGTGCAATAATGCTATCTATCATTGTTAAAGGTTGGTAGCATGAAAGACATGACAATAGGTTGCATTCTGGAACATTTGTGCCAGCATTTATACCGGGACTAAACGGCACTGAGAAAAGCGGGGACTAATTTTTATGACAAAGTTCACAGAGAGTTCACCAGGCTAAACAACTCCTTGCTCCTTCTTACTTGGAACAAGTACATGAATAGTGAGTCACAGAGATTTATCGGGTGTCTGGCTTGCTCGGAGCTATGTCCAAAACAAAGGTGTTCCCCCGGAGACACAAGTGACACAAAGTAGTCGCACTCTTGGTGTCAGACATGCTTTTAAACGGAAACAAAATCAGATTTCTACACTGCCAATATTTTAACAAAGACTATGTATGGTCTACCACAAGAACTTGTGATAGTATGCTGTTTAGTAGTATAGAAATGAAAGCCACCAAGCCCAAACTATCCTGCACACACAGCAGCAGGTTCATTCATTCATTCGTTCATTTTCGATCCCGCTTATCCTCATTAGGATAGCGGGTATGCTGGAGCCTATCCCAGCTGACTTTGGGCGGGAGGCGGGGTACACCCTGGACTGGTCGCCAGTCAATCGCCGGGCAGACAAACAAGCATTCACACTAACATTCATACCTATGGATAATTTAGAGTCGCCAATCAACCTAACATGCATGTTTTTGGATTGTGGGAGGAAACCGGAGTACCCGGAGAAAACCCACACACGCACGGGGAGAACATGCAAACTCCACACAGAGATACCCAATGGAGATTCAAACCCGTGATTTCCTGACTGTGAGTCCAACATGCTACCCACTCAGCCATTGTGCAGCCCCAGCATGTTCCAGGTTTTGCAAACACTGGCTACTGTGGCCTCTTGCCCCATCCTGAGCCGAACCATTCATGCAATGTCATGTATCTATTAGTCTCTCCTGTTGGAATGAGGGAGAGCAGAATTTAATCTCTGATGCAAAAGACTGAAACTCTTGAAACATCTTTGACTCAGTGCTTCAATAATTAGGGTTCCTTGTGCAAGGCGAGTTTTGGGGTTATGTATGGGAAGGAGGCGGATGAATAGTCAAGTTCAAGGAAATGTCTTATGTTTTATGTTTCACATACTCAACCCTTCATCTTCCAAGTGTGAAATGTCTCAGGAGCTAAACAAGAACATACATCATTTCATTGAATCCCCTTCAAGGTGAAAATGTAGTCCTCTTGTGCATTTGCAATTGACATGAAGCTATTCAAATTTTTTGAAAGAGTAGTTGACACATAAATGGGAGCTTGGCTGAATATGTTTGAATGCAGCCAGTAAAATACATTATTTCACAAAAGTGAGCACACATCGTACAGTTCAGCAACCATTTTAATTACAGTATATCTTCTCAATGGACAATACTATAGAAACACAATTTGGGACATACATAAGAATAGTCAGAATACAGCTTGTATAGCAGTATAGATTTACTATTCAACAGAAAATGACCTAACACAGGTATTGTCTAAATAACTGGCAACACAAGTGAATGTCAAGAAAACTGTGTCTGGCCTACAGTCAAACATAGCTGTGGTAGAGTGATGGTCAGGGGCTGTGTGAGTGCTGCCATCACTAGAGGGCTGTGGTTCATTGTGAGAAAATGTTTGTTGGAAATCTTACAAAAATGTTTAAGATCGACTATTTCACGTCCGCATATTTTATGATGGATCTCCTAGAGCTCTAAAATATGCAAACCCCCATTGTGATGAAAAAAAAAAGCCAACTCAGGTCACATCACACACTACAACAAGTTTTTAACTTGTACTACACAATGCTAAATGTCATATGTGTTTGCTACCAATATGTAAATGTAAAAGCTTATAGGATACTTGCATAGTATTTTCATCAAATTCATTAATAAAACATGCGTGTTGTAAGCCCCCACACCCCTAAAAAAACAACAACAAAAAAACATTTCAGATGACATAATAGTAATTTTAATGTGAAGTTTTACAAAACTTACCTCTCAAAGGTATGTGGCTGCAGGGGCATGCTCCAGTTTGGTAGCACATGTTTGAGCTCCATTCAAAATATTCTGGTTCCATTTAGAAACCTCCAAAATCTTAGTTTTAGCGGGTCTGTTGTGTATTATTTTAATAATCACTTAGTAAAATATATGGTCACTACACGGTGATACTCATCTGATGACATTTAATACAACTGGCTGAAAGACAGTGTCGTGCAGCACAGGGAAGTCTGCGGTGTACTATGGATGATCAACATTATCTATCATGCAGCCTTAGCAATATGTTGACATACACAGAAACAAAGCACGCGTAAGAGACTTCCGACAAATACAGCAGATTTTTTTGTGCAATGTGACTGTGCATAATGACACATTTCTTTCCCCTGAACTGGAGAGGAACACAGTTGTCAGCGTATCACGAAGCCACTACGATTCAGAACTGCATCCTTGATTAAAAAGCAGCATGTGCTGTCTCTGGCAGCAGACAATGGAAGGTAAATCCTCTGACAAGAGAACAAAATCCACAGCCTCTAAGCCTGTCCTTGTGCTAGTGGGTGTGTATGTCTTCCTTTTTTGCTTAACCATTTAATGTATTCCATAAATCGTGAGCCAGACCTCCTCCTAAATCGTAAGCATCCCATTTTAGCTGCAGAAAATGCAACGTAGCTGTAGTAAATTGTTAGAAAAGGAAACCGTTTAGGGTCATGCAGACAAGATGAGACAGGCTCGTTCAATACGGGAAACATAGAGCAAACTATTCACCTCCATGCTTCTTAAAATTAACCAAACAATACATTTTGCAATAGCTTTATCATGTAATAATATGAAAAAGACTAATATACTGTTTGGAAAAAAGTATCGTAACATGAATTCCAACATCCACATCTTCGTACTACACAAAATGCGACCCTACATACTTGCACATGCATGCCAATTCTCGTGTCAAAAGTGTTTGGCCACTGTTTGCTTTAATCTATAACAGGGGTGTACA
The DNA here is from genome assembly GCA_024372805.1 of Oostethus manadensis. Classification (NCBI taxonomy): domain Eukaryota; kingdom Metazoa; phylum Chordata; class Actinopteri; order Syngnathiformes; family Syngnathidae; genus Oostethus; species Oostethus manadensis. Next base: position 1,331,131 of record QODF01000011.1, read on the forward strand.
AAGCGAACCTTTTGTTGCACGTGGCTATTTTTTTATTGCGCTGGGGCACATTGTAAAAATATAATTTAACAAGAAAACATAAAAAAAAGAAAAGAAGCAGTAATTTCACAAAAATAGCATTAAAATAAAAGTTGTAATATACCTACAAAATGTTATTTTACACTAATAATTCTGTAATACGACGAGCGTTTTCTCCGGCTACTCCGATTTCCTCCCACATTCCAAAAACATGCATGTTAGGTTAATTGGCGACTCTAAATTGTCCATAGGTGTGAGTGTGAATGTTCGTTTGTCTATGTGTGCCCTGCGATTGACTGGCGACCAGTCCAGGGTGTACACCGCCTCTCGCCCAAAGCCAGCTGGGATAGGCTCCAGCATACCCGCGACCCTAATGAGGATAAGCGGTATAGAGAATGAATGAATGAAAGTTGAACTAGTTAAAAAAACAACAATAATGTTATTTCAGTAGCACAGCGTTGAAATATTAATTAAAATGTTAATGTTATAATGTTATAGTATAAGATAAGAAAACAAAATTAAGTTATAATTTTGGGAAAATTAGTTTGGGAATAAGTTTGAACAAGGTTTTGAGCAAGCCGTGGTTCCCCTTTACTTGGCATGTAAACAAACTATTTTAATTGGCTTATTTTGAGTGACGTCACCATGTTTGCTATCACACAACTGTAATAAATGAAGCAATTACACCCGCAAACTGCCTTTTTGAGCATGATCATGCTATTATTAGTAAATTTTGATTTCCCTTTAATCGGTCATGCATCTGTAACAGGCAATGACTGGATCTGGATCCGAACCGAGATCCGCCATTTGGTGATGGCTGATTTAGATAACAAGCCACAGTAAAGACCTAACACCATCTCTGTATAGAAAATAAGGCTGGCGAGCGCAGGGGTGCTCTTTACCCGCATTGTCAAGTCCATAAGCTATGTAAGAATTTTTGACTCGCAGATTTTACCATGTGTATTAAAGGCAAACATTTCAAAAACACTTCTAATGCATTACATAAAATCATGGATAAATCGACAACAAAGAAAAGCAAATAAAGCAGAAAGTTATTGTAAGATGTTCTTTGTTCCTCTATGCTTCGGTGCTAAATATTTATCTAAATATAACATTAACAAATCCAATGTCAATTGAAGTGCATCCGAAAATGCATTCAATATTTAAATAATTCATATTTGCATATACCCTGTATAGTATAGTGATAGTCATCAACATTTTTGCTCTCCAGTCAGAACCAGCCCTACCGAACGGGGTGCCCTCGGCGAGATTTTATGTGGGACTCTGAAATGCAATACCAATAACCTAACAACTGAACTCAAAAAGCAGTATATAAAATAGGGGTCTCAAACTCGTGCCGTGGAGGGGCGAGACACTGCAGGTTTTCTTTCCACACGGTCACTAAAGCAGGTGCTTTGATTGATGAGCTCCCTCCCTCAAACAGAGGTGATGATCATTAAAATCACCTGCTGTAGTGACTGGATGGAAAGAAAACCTGCAGTGTCTCGACCCTCCATGGCAAGGGTTTGAGTCTCGACCCTCCATGGCAAGGGTTTGAGTCCCCTGTTTAAAATAAACTTTTTTCCTTTCATTTTCATCATTACCAAAACTGAGACAAGCATTAATAGTCTGCTTGTTCAGTAGTGGGTTTTGTCTTGGAACTGCAATGGAAGCAGTTTTTGCCCAGTGCCTTTCTTATGGTGGAGGAAAAAAAAAATCAGTAGGTTGCCTACGGCCACAGCTGTTAATGTCACTGTTTTTTGAACCAACACCAATTAGAGACCCCAATGTTATTTGCTTCTGAAGACCACGTATCGAACGACTTTAAAAGACTGGCGGTGAATTGAATTGAAGCATTGATTGGAGCAATTGCAGCATCCTTGCATAAGGGTATAAGTGATCATCCAAGTAAAACAGAGACTATATGTAGCCAATACGAATACATTTTGAATAGTGGGCTCCATTTTGCGCGTCAGTCCATTTATCGCAGCCTGTTTATGCATACAATGTTATACAGGGTCTGGACAATTTGCTGCAGCAGGCGTGTCGTTTAATAGGCAAAGAGCCCCTAGGTGTATCCACTTGTGTTATATGGAAATACGTGGTGTGAGCGGACTAATCTGGCATGCCAATTTTGTGGCCATTTATTAAATCTTTGATCATATCAGCGCTCATTTTAATGCAGTGTGACAGTTAAATGAACCATATGTAGACTGATTCATAGTTGGTCTGTCCTAATGCTTGTATATGTGGTGCTTCAGTTACGCTTTGATGAATGGCACTCACATGTTTGAGGGTGATATCTGCAAGTCATTTCCAGAGAAGGAGCGCGGCTCTAACAGCCGAGACCATTGTTGGAGTGTGTTTTGTAAGTAGTGAGCCAGAGACTACACAACATTGACCACCAACCATGTCAGTAAGTTGTCCCTGCTCATATCAGATATTCGTTTTTCCTCACTCTGTTGTTCTGCTGTGTGCAGATGGACTGACAAAGGTCACATGAAAGGAGTGTGCACGACATAAAAATAATTTTACTGGCTGTGGTCGCTCTATCCATGCTTTGAGAAATGTGTACCCAGACTCATTACAGCAATGGAACACAGAAGTTTCAAACTGTGTGCATTTTTTGTGTTCTGTCTCTATGGTGGCAACAATCTCCACTAAATATGCTAGTGTCATCACGTTGTCATTTGCATGTTTTTGTTTGATCATCTGCTGGTGGCTGCCTGACTTGAAGATGTTCCCCCTCTCCAAATAATCCCTGATTAGAGCTACCTCCACTCAACCACCCACCCAGATGAGCAGCTTGACTCATCATTATCCAGGCTTACATAAACACATACAGTATATTTCTCTCATAACCGTATTATTTATGATAGTACCAATTTCACATACACATTTTTTATTGCATGGCTTTCACAGTGTGGAAAAGCAAGGAAGTCTGTTGTTGAAGAGATGTAATGGAAGCAATGTGTGTCTGAAAAGGTTGTTTTCCTGTCACTCGATTCAGGTTCATAGAGCTGTGCTGGCTTGAAATGGTGCACTTCACACAGTTTGCTTAAAAGCTCACAAAGAGGTCTCATTTTGACAGTTGAGTGTGGCAAGTGCAAAGATATCATGAGACAGTTTGGGATGGAGTGAGAAGTGTGGATATTTAAACATTCCTGTATGTTTGTTTTTATATTCTCTATGTCAGGGTCCTAAGTGCGGCCCACGAGCTGTTTGTGGCACACAACATTTGTTTTTATTGGCACATTCTAAAAATAAAATTTAACAACAAAAGTGCAAAAATGGGAAAATCAACAGTAATTTGAAAAGATTAAAGTCAAAATACTTTTACTGGAGCAGTTTTCAACTTCTGGGATGAGACTCAGCACCTCCAAATCCGAGGCCATGGTTCTCAGTCGGAAACGGATGGATTATACTTTCCGGGTGGGGAGTGAGGTCTTGTCTCAGGTGGAGGAGTCCAAGTATCTCGGGATCTTGTTCACGAGTGAGGGACGGTTGGAGCGCGAGGTTGACGGACGGATTGGTGCAGCATCAGCAGTAATGCGGTCGCTGTACCGGACCGTCGTGGTGAAGAGAGAGCTGAGCCGGAAGGCAAAGCTCTCTGTTTACCAATCGATCTACATTCCCACCCTCACCTTTGGTCATGAGTTATGGGTCATGACCGAAAGAATGAGATCACGGATACAAGCATCGGAAATGAGTTTTCTCTGCAAGGTGTCTGGACTCACCCTAAGAGATAGGGTGAGGAGCTCGGCCATCCGGAAGGAGCTCAGAGTAGAGACGCTGCTCCTTCACATCGAGAGGAGCCAGTTGAGGTGGCTCGGGCATCTCGTTCGGATGCCTCCCGGGCGCCTCCCTGGTGAGGTGTTTCGGGGATGCCCAGCCGGGAGAAGGCCCCGGGAAAGACCTAGAACACGCTGGAGGGACTCACAGCTGGCAGGGAACGCCTTGGTGTCCTCCCGGTGGAGCTGGAAGAGGTCGCCGGAGACCGGGAAGTCTGAACTTCCATTGAGACTGCTGCCCCCGCGACATGGACCTGGATAAGCGGAAGGAAATGGAATGCAACCCTTGGAGCAATGCTCCCTCTAGCTTCCTGAAAACAATCGCATCAAGCATGCCCAAACCAATTTTTGAAGTCATTTACAGAAACGGTGTGGAGCTACTCATTACTGAGTCCTACTGAGAAAATGTTTTGTTCTGGTTTGGAGAGTTTTTTGTCATTTCTTGTGCAATGGTCTTAAACTTTCGTTCAGCTGATAAACGGCCTATTTCAGTTTAATTGTTGTTTTCAATAAATTACTTTTTCAAAGTGCTTTTTGTTACACTCCCCCGTCTTTCTTTTGCATATCGTAGCTCTATTTAAAACCTCGTTAAGATTCAAACGTGCAAAAGGTAAATTCCAGCAATTTTTTATTTTGTCTCAAGATTTTTATCTGGTCTGTAATAAAAGAAAAAAAAAGTTCTAAGAAGAAAAAAATTTAATTGGACGAGAACAAGAATCAGAATATTATGAAGAAACGTAATGTCAATTTAGTAGCATACGGTTTAAATAGTAAAGAAAAAGGTTGTTGATGAATAAAAAAAACAACAAAATAAAGTTTTATTTTTTTGTCTGTCTTTTCTGTCTACTCTCTTCATTCCTTTCAGTGTCCCACTTCTTCTTAGCTAACCTCTTACTCTGTATACACTCCTGCACCTCCTCATTCCACCACCAAGTCTCCTTATCTACTTTCCTTCCAGATGACACACCAAGTACTCTCCTACCTGTCTCCCTGATCACAGTTGCTGTAGTTGTCCAGTCATCTGGAAGGACTTCCTGGCCACCCATAGCCTTTTTCAACTCCTTCCTAAAAGTCACGCAACACTCCTCCTTTTTCAGCTTCCACCATTTTGTCCTCTGCTCTGCCTTTACCCTCTTCATCCTTCTCACCACTAGAGTCAACCTACACACCACCATCCTATGCTGTCTGGCTACACTCTCACCTACCACTGCTTTGCAGTCACTGACCTCCTTCAGGTTACACCTTCTACACAAGATGTAGTCTACCTGTGTGCCCCTACCTCCACTCTTGTAGGTCACCCATCTGTCCTTCTGCGTTCCTCTCCTGGATACCAAACTTGCCCATCACCTCCTCATCATCTCTGTTTCCTGCACCAACATGCCCATTGAAGTCCGCACAAATGACAACTCTCTCACTTCTGGGGTTTGTTCTGCATCACTTCATCCAGGTCTGACCAGAATGTCTCTTTCTCCTCCATCTCACATCCTACCTGTGGAGCATACCCACTAACAACATTGAACATCACACCTTCGATTTTTAGCTTCAGGCTCATCACTCTATCTGACACTCTTTTTACCTCCAGGACGTTGCTAGCAAACTCCTCCTTCAACATCACCCCTACTCCATTTCTCTTCCTATCTACACCACGATAGAACAGCTTAAACCCTGCTCCTAAGCTTCTAGCCTTGCTACCGTTCCACCTGGTCTCTTGGACACACAATATGTCTACCTTCCTTCTCTGCATCATGTCAACTAATTCTCTACCTTTTCCTGTCATAGTTCCAACATTCAAAGTCCCAACTCTTAGTTCTAGACTCTTAGCATTCCTCTTCTCTCTCCTCCTACGGACACACCTTCCTCCTCTGCTTTTTCGGCCAACAGTAATCCAGTTTCCACCAGCACCCTGTCGGTGAACAGCACCGGTGGCGGGCGTTGTTAACCCGGGCCACGTCCGATCCGGTATGAAAGTCATTGTGTTCTGGTTTGGCAAAGTTTTACATCGGATGCCCTTCCTGACACAACCCTCTCTATTTATCCGGGCTTGGAACCGGCACAATATGACACTGGCTTGTGCCCCGTTGCGGCTACATTGATTTTCCAAATACTCTAGTGGTCATTAATTCACCACCCAGCAAATGTATTTGTTTTGTAAAATTGCCTATGGCACCTTTTTTAACATAAATACACACAACGGCATGTCATTTTTATTGGATTTGATTAAAGTTTTTTATTTAAGGAAATTAGAAGGAACATTCCTGTAAAGATCCAAATGATACATACATTTAAAAAAAGCCTGATGCCTCTCATATTTTTCAGCCCCATACTCCAAGTAATTTTGTCTGTCTTTTGCTTATGCCTTTAGATTTTATTTATTTCAGCATTGCACACTCACAGATCACATGTCCCGACAGGATGCTTCATGAATACCACAAATTATTAATTAGGCTCAAATGCGCCTCTCTTTTTTTCCTGTCTGGTTGATCTCAATTCTGCTAATTTGAGCCAATAAACAGCACCATGTGAGGATACTTTCAAGGATCATGAGTCAACAGCTACTAATAGATCAAATAGATTACTGAGGTTTCTGACCCTTTAGAGCCTACACTATCCTCAAAAAAATCCCTCATTTCATGACCCATGTTTGTTCAGATTCACTGTGCACTAGGAGATTTGAAGGATCCAATATAAAGAAGAGAATATTGTGATGAAATAGGCTAAGTTCCTTTAGTATTAAGAAGAGATCCTAATATTAGATTGACCAATTCCTGTTAAAGGATGCATTTAAGACAGTTTACGTTCCACTAAAGTGACACTAAAAGAGATAAAATGCAAAACCCACCACCCCCATAGCCATGTGCATTAACCCAGACAAGTGCACATGTGATAAATAGCCTTTCCTCCCTTGCAGTGTAACAAAAGTACATAAATGATACCCAGATCCTCTTCTCACCCCATTGACTCTTTTTGTCTTTACCACAGTTCTGCTCTTATAGATATCACACCACTCTCATTTTCTCACCCTCTTCCCAACCTCCCTCACTCCACCGCTCATCGCCTCCTCTCTCCAGCAGCTCCTCTTCCTTCAATCCCTCCCTCGCAAACTACTTGCTATTCAGTTCAGGGAGACTGTAGGCAGCGTCGTTCTCGCTGGCCATGCAGTTGATGTTGCTGCTGCTGCTGCTCCAGGATGAGATTTTTTTTTCATCCCCTCTGATAACCAGGCATTTCCTCAACTCCTCCGTATTTCCCATCCTGTGTGCATGCATTTTAAAACATTAGCATTTTGCCTAAAATGCCTAAAAAAATCATGCCCAAAAAAATGTAGAATTGATATTTGGCCATTGTGGAGGCATGGCTTATGGCTCTTTTGAATGATAACAAGCTGATTTTTTTTAATCCACCACAGTTAGGATCTGTCTAAGTCGTACTTACATTGAGAAATAGGAAGTTAAGTTCACTTTTTTTTCAATTTTGCCTACATATTTTTCAGAAAAATCTTCTTTCAAAATAGTAGTTTGATTGTTCATTTATTCATTCATTCATTTTCCATACCACTTATGTATGGACTGGAATACACAATGGGGCCATAACTTGAGTTATTTCATAATTCAATTTCCAATTTGACAATGATTCTACAAAGGATCAGGTGTTGCCAAGGTGTTCTATTTGGAGACCTTGGGTCATACTTGGTCAAAATCCTAAGTGAAAACACCTACATTCCGAACTCAGTTGACAACAATTTTGTTGTGTCTTTCTTTCTGTTATGATAAGCCCACACATCATCCAGAATTTCAGTGTTTTCACAGTTTAATTTATTGTTATAAATTGTGTTATAACAATATATAATAATAACAATAATGTTATTTATTGTGTGTATTGCAAGTCATCATTAAGAGACATATTTTTTCCAGAGCTATGTCCATTAGAAAAGGGACTTGTACATTTTTGCCCACAAACAGTTGTCTCTCGGGTCGAGTAAGATGTCAGTCAGAAGTTCACAGTTCAGAGGTCACTGTTCAGCATGAATTAGGTAAATCATCCATGCTAACGAAATGACAACGAAATGTGGAAAACGTGTATCTGACAAAAATGATGGAGATGTAAACTCCTGATTTTGACCAAAAACAGAGAAAACAAGCTTTTTCTGCTGAGAAGCAAATACAAGCAGAACGGTGACTGATGTCCATATTTTTTTGTTTTAGTGACACCTCAAATGTCTGACCAATTGTTTACTTCTATGAAACAACAAAAAGAACACGGAAAAAAAGCTTTTGACAACAAAATAACATTTTTTCACAGATTTAGAAAACAGCAGACATAATGAAAATATGTATTTACAGATGTTTGTGTGCGTAAACTGTTGTGTGCATGTGTGTGTGTGTCAACAATTTACAGAGCGTACATGCGTCTATGTACGCATGCGTACTTCTTTTTAGTGTGGTAGACTGTGTTGCATTCTCCTGCGTGCAGGGGGACATGGCAGAACCTGCACCACATTTTGGTCTCACTTCGTTGACCCCTCCGTGCACAGTGCTAGTCACTTTTATGCCAACCAGAATCTTCCCCACCATGTCTGCTAAATGCACATCCGCTGGCGCCGATGTAGCACCAAACGGTTCAACAATGCTAAACGCAGCGTTGTTACGACGGTTGTTATTGTCACCCGTATTCTGTTCACCATCACCCGCATCCAAACTCTGTGCAAGCTGTGAGCTGCTTGTCATGTTTTTCACCACTCAATTTTGGCATGCACTTTGCTATTTTCTCTCAACCCACAATTCACCGTCCTCGCATCTTCCTTGTGTTGGCCAATCTGCCGGGGGGGAAATTTAAGTTTGCCCCCTACTGGATAGAAATATATTGACCACAAATCTGAAGTTTGTGAAATATGTGCACAATTAAGAAGGTGAGTATATCTACCATATTTCTATGCTTATTTTTAAGCGCTAAGCTGAATACACTGCAATCCATATTTTGTTTAAACACGATCACAGAACACTCTGTTGTAAATAGTCATGTGATGCAAAGTCCATCCATTTATCCATCCATTTTCTATACCGCTTATCCGCATTAGGGTCGCAAGTTTGCTGGAGCCTATTCCAGCTGACTTTGGGCGGAGGCAGGGTACACCCTGGAATGGTCCTATGGACAATTTAAATTCGCCAATTAACATGCATGTTTTTGGAATGTGTGAGGAAACCGGAGTACTCCGGTACGCATGCAGGGGGACAACATGCAAACTCCACACAACGGAGATTTGAACCCTGATCTCCTGACTGTGAGGCCAACATGCTACTCACTCATGCACCGTGCGGCCCATGATGCAAAGTCATGTGATGCAAATTAACAACCAAATACTTGAAAAGAATCAATGGAAGCCACCATCTTTTATCCTTGCTGTCATATTCCAGAAGTGCAACCCATAAGAAGGAGAAGGTGTTTGTTAACATTGCCAAGATAAGGATGGCTGAAACCCCACTACCACTGAACAAGACAGTTAAAATGTCAAGACTGGGCCATGAAATATCTAAAGACAGTTTTCAGTTTGATGAACTGATGAGATGAGAGTGACTCTTTATAAACTAGACTGGATTTGATTGGATCAGTCTTGGGTGCAGAGCGCCACTTCCAATCAGATGGCACCAAAGCGCTTTAAGTGCCTTAAAGGTGAAAAAGAGCTACACAAGTGAGAGACCATTTACCATTTACCCATGTAGAGTTGAGCAACTCCCATTCCCGACAAATTTCGAAAGAAAATCAGCATCCTTCAAGAATAGCCGGGTTTTTTTTGTTTCAGGACAATGCTTCATCGCATGCATGGAAGTACTCAATTGCCCCCCTCCTTATCTGACCTAAACCTTACTAAGAACTGGTTAGGGTGAACAAAATCATCAAGAAAATGTGCGCTACAATGTAAATGCTTGAATCCAATGATTGGAACACAAGTCCTTAAATTTACACCAACATTTGGGAATACACTGGAGTATTTGGCCCTCTTGGACACAAAAACCTTGTTACACCAATGAGTACTCAATGAGTACATGCCCAACATCTGTGTCCCAATACCTCGATTCAGTGGCCTTCCTTTGGAAAACAGTACTTTAAGACTATGCCAATTAGGCTTGACCGTCACATTTAACAATAGTGTTTGGTGTTTGTAGGTGTCACATCCATGGGCTGCATAAGATTGGTTTTCCATAGGGTGCAGCCCCTGATTTGTTATTGTTTTCATACAGGGCAGTATGTCCCTCTGCCTTGATTGACCACTCCATCCACCAATCATTTCATACAAGCAACAAGCCTGATAAGCACCACGCTTCTTCACAGTCACTGCCTGCTTGTCTACAAATAATAATGGCCAATGACAGGCTCACAGTCAAAACACGAGCCTGTGTAATGAGAGGAGTAAGCAAACGGAATCAGTCATTAAACATACGAAAGCACCAGAAGCCACCCTGGATCCACCTCGAGTTGCACCATTCTGGGCTGCATTTAACGCTAAGTGACAGCAGTATTCCAGGCCCAAGCAGTGCTGTTATATATACTCAGGGCAATCATTTTAGAGTGGGGAGAGGGAAAAGGAGCTAGAAGTTATTGTATAAGCAACACATGATGGCGAGTTTACTGACTTTGTTTCTGTATCATACAATAATACTGTATAATTTCTTTTAACATTCTGAATGTTTGAGTGTAAATATGATTTGTGTGAACGGCTAACGCTTTATAGGGCACTCAATGGTAAGGTGACTATATCTTAATTACCAAAAACCAGGACACTCGGCCCAGCAATGACATACTCAAAAAATACCTGAAGTTTGCTCAAAGATGTCCTATAATTTAAATAGAAATATGCCTTTTATGTAAGTTACATTACAAAACACTACATGTAACTAAATACACAAATTCCAAAGAAAGAATATTTAAAAAATATTTAAATATCAGCACGAAAATTATTCCAAAAACAGTGACACAGAAACATGCTCTCCAATGCTTGATAGGTTGCGCAATGTAACCAATGTTTGCTGGACAAATGTACCCTCTTATGTCGTAAGAATTTAGGAATTTGAACCGCATGACCTCTCCATTTTTATAAGACTTCTACTCGGCAAGCATCAGAGGATTAACTTCATGCATATGTTTTGCTTTTTCTTTGGCTTTTTGTGGCTCTTTGTCAACAGTAAGTCAGTAAAGGAAGTCGTCTACAGAGCAGGCTCCCGGGGATTACATCCCATGCAGCAGACTGGCCTACTGCTGCTAATTGTAATGACCCAGTGAAAAACATTGACATTATTTTTGGACTAATATTTTCAAAATAATAACTTTCGCTTGCTCAAAAGTAACAAGTTGAAAAAAATGAAAAGTGACTGGACGGACAAATATACTCTATGCACATTCTTCCAGAAACCAGTGTCAAATTGCGGTGTCTCTGAAATTGTAAGGCTGGTCAGAAGCAGAAATGTGACGTGGCAACCTGACAAAACACAGGTCATTAGGGGGGAAGTATCCACCAAAGTTGGAAAATAATGCTAAATATACGATGCAGAGAGCAGGACCTTTATTTTTAAATAATAACTTCTGTGTAGTGGCAGAGATCCAGGAATGACAGGTTTGCAGTAGCGTGCGCTTAACCAAACAAGACAAACAGAAGAATCGTGCATCTGGACTAAATAGAAGGACAACTAAAATTAGCAACAGGTGCGAGTGATAAAGGACCAACAAGCCTGTCAGACAGAGAACAGGCAAAACAGGAAATAGTACAAAGTAGGAGCATCAAAATAGGACCTAAGGCATAAAAAAACAAACAAATTCAGGCCAATTCCAATGTCTACAACAATAACAAGAAAATGTGAAACTTAAGAGAATGTAGTGTTGCAGCCTCTCTGTTAAAGAGATCCTTATTCAGGTATTCTTATTTAATATTATTTTTTCAGAGAAACAGGCATAAAAGTAAGCATTTTGTGTTCATTCATCAAGTTTGATTTGATTTGTGAGGCAACATTTTGTTTGCACTTGTTGTCCAGCAGAACACATTTGTGTCTATGTTTTTCCCTTCTGTGGTATCCTGTAATGAAATAGCTGATATCCACCGGAGTGCCTCTTTAATGCCCACTTAATGAGAACAAGTCAAAACAGAAGCCATCCACGGCGCTCCAGCCAAGGGAGCCCAGCATATCTTAATGAGCATCTAGCTCCCCATTATCTGCTGGTAACCTGACCCAAACATGTTGCACAATTATCACACCCCACCCCAGGCACTTACAAACACTTTTCTTACCCCGTCATTATCAGTTTGGCTTCCCCTTAAAGCCTGCTGAAGACAGTGTACCCACGTTGAAAAGTAATTGCACCACTCACTCCTGTCTAATTGAATTGACAAAGAGCCAGAATTGATATCATTTAACACATTGATCTTGGGACACATTGAGACAAAATACCCAACGCGTCCACTGTCATCCTCCACCTGTTTACTATTTTGCCTCTGATTTAACAAGCTCTTTATTCGATTTTACATGCTTTGAACTATAACAGATTCATTTTGGTCTTCCTCCGTTTTATTGTTTCTGCACCATTGTCACATTTTACTGCAATCATTTGAATATACTCTACTACACAGACGTGTAGGGAGCATTACTGAATGAATATTACAATATATATGATGTATTTTAAAATATATATATTTATTTGTTTCAATCTATATATTTTTACTTCAATCAAAATTTGAATTTCTACTGCGTTACACTCATCTAGATTCTCATCTCTCGCTCTCCCTCTCTCTCTGTGTGTGTGCGTGTGTGTGTGTGTGTGTATATATATATATATATATATATATATATATATATATTTATTTATTTATATATATTTATATAAAGTATTAGGGCTGTCAAAGTTAAAGTGTTAATAGTAAAAGGTGCGTTCAAGGACCGTCAAACAAAATAGCACATATCGCCGTTCGCATTAAATATTTAAAATTTCTATATTATTTTTTGAATAACATAATGGCCCATTTTACCCGCGACCTTAATGTGGATAAGCGGTGTAAAAGAAATGAATGAGTATGAATGAATAATGGCCCGTATTTACAAAATGGATATACCTTTACATACAATTGTATGTAGTTATAACTGTAGTTGTGTATCGAATTGTTTACCAGGGAGATAAACTGTACATCCCTACTTACAGATAAAATTAACAAGGGTGACTACTTTGAGCAATCTAAACTATAAGACATATTTAGAGTTATTATTTTTGTTAAGTACATCATTCCACATGTGTTCATTAATAGTTTGGTGCCTTCAGTGACAAGCTACAATGTAAATAGTCATGAAAATAAAGAAAACACATTCAATGAGAAGATGTGTCCAAACGTTTGGCCTGCAGTGTATGTATATACACACACACACAACACCCACGGATACGCAAACTGTGTGTGTGTGTGTGTATATATATATATTGTATGTATATACACATTGTATGTATATATATATAAATGCAGACAAAACTCAATCTGGAGATGTATGGTTGTCATTTGATAGCGGCATTATGTTGCAGAACATTGAAACTGCTTATAATATTAAATAATTAGATTTTACATAGCACTTTTCAGGGCACCCAAAGCAATTGACAATGATGGGAACCCATTACTCATTCACTCCTCAGTCACACACTAGTGGTAATAATCTATATCTACATCTGTAGCCATAGCTGCCCTGGGGTAGTTTGATGGAAACGGAAACTGCCAATTTGCGCCTACTGCCTTTCCAACCACCACCAAACTTTCATTCACTTTCATACACCAGTGCGGGCAGTGGAGGCAAGGTGGGTAAGGTGTCTTGTTGGTTAGAAATGGAGCATGGTGCGCAGCAGGGGGAGGTGCTGACTGATTCAGCCTGGCGTAGTGACAATGTGGTGCCAAAAGGCTTCCCCGAAGGTGTGCTAAAAGCTCGCCGGCTCGACCAGGTCTACTCTGGGCGCCAGGCAAATTGCATCCGGTCTAATGGTAATTTGGCTGAGTGCGCACATGTCACCAAAGCCCAACAGGCCGGTTTACACAATGTCAGGCACATTTGAATGCATGTAATAATCAGAACAACTACTGTTTAAAGGAACTATCTGGATCAGCACATACATTTTGATCTATATTGACTGTCCCGTCTGTCTCTGTCGCTCCGTCTCCTTCACCTCGTCTGTCTCCGAATTGCCGGCCACCTCCTCCTCATCCACCTCCTCATCGGTGGCCAGTGGATGTAATATGGATGTGGTTTACTGTAAATAAACGGTGAATCAAACATATTGACATCTTTGATTGTGTAACTGAGAATTGCAAAAATGATTATAATGGGTAATAGAAGTTCATTCACATGCAAACACAAGTGACAAGCGCCAAACCACCAGCTTGGCAATGTGTGTTTTACGCACATTTGCTTCGGATTTCATCCCCATTATACAGTTTTTGTTTGTACATATTAAATATACTGTACATATTACATTACATTTTCATATTATAGATATAGGTTACTAAATACGAGTGTCTTTATTAGTGGGGGAAAAATGTTTACCTTACCGGTGGCCACCGTCTGCCTCCGGTGCTCTGATAGTTTTTGTTTTGCCTTCTTCTGACATCATTGAACCGTTTTTTTTCGCTGGGCAACGGTTCTCAGTACATCAGGCCAAACCTGATTTACGATACTTATAATTTCCTCCCAGGCCATTTTTGCAACATCAACTTGTAGAGGTCTTTTTTGCTTGACCATATAATCGGCCACTGCGAGCTTGGACCTCCGGGACCAAAACATCAGTTTCCGTCCGGGAAAGGTTTCAGCTGTCTTCATCCATATTCAACAATACTTGCAATTCCAGCGGTGCATTTAAAGGTGAGGAGAGGAGCTCATTTGATTGGTGAAGATTGGACTCGGCTGTGTTAAACCCAGTCACACCTTCTCTCCTCCCTCTTTGCCACTTGCGACGGAAGGAGGTACAGAGGCGTACTTACGCAAGGCTGCACGTGGCACAAAATTTCAAAATTTACCTAAATCACTGCCATTAAAGATGTGCTTTGCTTACTCCAGGTCTATGAAATTAGAGCCCTATATGTCATGAACAATTATCCCATTTGACCATCAGCATTGATGATTATTGTGAAGAATGTGTAATATTTTGTTATATTAGAGAAAAACTTAAATTATTGGCTTTCTGAATACTTGTGGATACGTTTTCTGCCTTCACAGACTCTACTACATATCTCATTCAGCCATTACAGGTTTGGGGTCAAAAAGCAGTGAAGCATTTTAAAACGCAGTTTACCACTTAATTACACATCGTACTTTAGTAAAGCCCGGCAGAACGAATATGCTCCAGGGGCCCTCAACCGTTTCCCCCAGCAAGCATGCACCCTCCATCCACTTGTCTCCTGTGTGAAGAAGGATAACAGACAAACTAATATTTTTCCAACTGCATTTTCCGTCGTCATGCACGCTTATTTCCAGGAACTGCTCTGTGTGATCTCCCTGGCTGAGTTCATATTCTGTGTTTGGGGGTAATGGATGAAGGCAGCTGTGACCATTGTCAAAGGAATACAGTAGCATTTGAACATGTGGATAATGGAAAGAAACAAAATGCACATTCCATTGGAAGGCAATCTAAAATGTTGCATTTCAATTTACCATATAAAAGACTCAATCAACAGCCAACTTTGGTTGTTAATAGTAGTTCCCCTGGGTGAATTACACAACACACCCGAATGGCTGCTAATTTATTCATAAATACATGTGTACACATAAATATAACATTTTGACCTTTTTTGCATGCAGGTCAGCCAAAAATGGTCTTCATATCTATTTTTTTTTTATTTGCCAGGCATTCATAATGCTTTCATAATGCTTTTATAATGCTACCAGGAATTAAAAATCAGAAGTAGCTGGTATCTCCCTTTAGGCTACCCATTCAGCATTGTTTTAATCTTCTTTACAATTAAGGAGAAACGCTTGCATAATCTTTGGTTGTGGGAAATGAAAACAATTATTGTTCAAAAGCAAGTGCATTTATGTTTTAAACAGTGGGGAGAGATGTTTGTGTCATTTAGAGTAGGGTGCTTTTTTTTTTCTCCCAGTTCAATTAAGGTTTTTGATTATGCTTTAAATGAATATGCAGTGTTTTCAGAAATCTTCATTTTAATATTGTTTTTTTCTATTTTGGCGTTTGTATCTCTAATCCTTTTCGTCCCACTGGCGCCTAAAGGACACATTAGTCTCTTTCGGCAGCACAACGACTAATTTTGTCATGTCCTCGGCTTTGGCATGGAAGAGCTCATCTGTACATTTACATGAGCTGTTTGCTTGTGAGTGTGCAGCACACTGGGGTCAGATACTAAATACTCAATAAATTGCATTTTTTCCAATTTTGATCATTTGTAGCAATGAGTACTACCTCATATTTGATCAATGTACTGTAAATCCAATTTGCAGAAGCAGATACACAAAAAATATTGGCATATTTTAACTAATTAAAAGAACTGTTTGCAACTCTCTCAAGGTTACATTTTTTTTTCAACCAAAGAAAGAAAGCTATATGTTGATCAGCAAACATCCTGCCTTGTTTGCACCCCATTACTTAGCGGGCAAAATGGCTAAGATGTCATTTCCGTAATTAGAGCATAGACAACCTGTTTACAACCTTTTAAATATAGTTTTGACCATTATTAGTGTCCTTGAGAGTCCATCTTGTGTTCCCATCCCTCACTAGTGAACCAGACACCAAGGTACATAAATTCTTCCACTTGAGGAACAATGAACTCTGACTTGGAAGTGCTGATTCTCAGTCATTTCACACTCGGCTGTGAACCGTCTAGGCACTAAACGTGGACCACTCGGACTCAGGTCAGATCAGCCGCCTCCACAATGGAGGCACGAAACATCGCCCACTCGGACTCGATGTCTGCTGCCTTTTGGAACATTGTTGAAGCTCTCCCGGAGGTAGGAGTTGAAACTCCTTTTGACAGGGGACTCTGCCTGACTTTCCCATCTGACCCTCACAATGCGTTTGAGTCTGAAAAATTCAATTTTTTTTACTGTATTTTATTGAAAGAAATGACAGGACAGGATTATCCATTCATCTATCATTCCATTTTTTATCCCGCTTATCCTCATTAGGGTCGCGGGTATGCTGGAGCCTATCCCAGCTGACTCTGGGCAAGAGGCGGGGTACACCTTGGACTGGTCGCCAGTCAATTGCAGCGCAGACAAACAAATGGACCATTTACTGTAGAGTCGCCAATTAACCTAACATGCATGTTTTTGCATTGTGGGAGCACCCGGAGAAAATCCACGCACGCACAGGGAGAACATGCAAACTCCACACAGAGATGCCCAACGCACATTTGAACCCAGGTCTTCCAGATTTCCCGACGTGCTAAACCACTCAACCACCGTGCGGCCAACTGAAAAGTAAATTGAGCTAAAAGATAGCACACCTGACTGAAAATCTATTTACATCCGTTTTTATAGTAGCACATTCAAAGACACCACGTGACTAAAGCTGAATTCACATGTTTTGAGTGTATATTTTGAGATTCCTGAGCATACTTAAATACAACAAACTGTATATCCGCAGTAAGAGTTACAAAGTTATTGATATAAATATACACTTATTTTTTTCTTTGTCTTTGTGTTTGCTTAGACTACACACACATAATAAAGAGGTTGTTGTGAAGTTTGGAGTGTACCCGAATGCATATTGCAGTAGTGACAATGAGGAAGTCGACACGGCTAGAATGTGTTTGGAGTTGAAGACACATATATATTGTGTTGGAATTGCACTGCTGTTGATGTGTTCAGGTCAGAATAAAGCTATGAAAGAGCGGCAGACTCTGTGTGACTCTGTGCCGTCATAAGAGGTGTGGCTTGCCATGATGCATGTGCATTCATTGGGAAAAATCAACGTACTTAATGAAATAAATTAGCTACTGCCATTAATGCGCTATTTTTGACAGCCCTAGTATATGTATACAGTACAGGACAAAAGTTTGGACACACTTAAATAGTCATGAAAAGAAAGAAAACACATTGAATGTATACAGTATATATACTATATATATAGTACTGTATATAATATGTATATATGCAGTATATGTGCATGTGTGTGTATAAAATTGTTACATCATCATTTGGGGTGGACAATATTTTAAAATGCACCTGCATTGTTTTGTCATTCTGCTGAATTAAAGTCTGTTTGTCTAGTCATACATTCTTTTCATGGTACCTTCTTAAAAATAATGTTAAAATCTTGTCTCGTCTTCCTCCTGTAGACCCAAGATATTGTGTGTGCAGCAGGTTCAAAAGTTAGTGCCCTCAGCAGCTGCCTATGGTTGCAGTCACCAGATATGTTTTATATGTCCAAAAGTATTAGTAGCTTCTGTTTCCTTGCAGTCATCATTCAATGCAGCCATCATTTCAACCAAATGTCTTCTGTAACTACCAATCAGTGTCTCGACTCCGTTTATGATAGATAGATACATACTATATTAAACTCCAAGAGCAATTCATGCAAAGAAAAACTGAAAGGTCTTTACCTACCTCTGCCTGCTGAGCTCTGCCATTGAGATACTGTAAGTTGGAGGGGCATTTGGTATGTACTCACTTCTTCAGGTTTTGTCACAACATTTAAATTGGATTAAAGTCTGGACATTGAGTGCACCAGTCCAGAGTGCCTATTCTCTTTCTCTGAAGCCACAAGACAGAAGACCGTATTACAGCAAAACTACAAAGCAAAGATAGCAGGAGATGCTGGTCGATAATTTGTAAATAGGACTAAGAATTCAAGTTTCCTTGGACAATAGTTGTCGTCCAGGTTCAGAAAAAGAAAGTCAGTGCCAGATATTTCCACCACCGTGGTTTACTTTTGGGAGGAGGTTCTTCACACGACGTGTAAGGTTTTGCAAACATGGTGGTTTCAATTGTGACCAAATAATTATGTTTACTGGTCTGTCCAGAGTATAGACTATCAGAAGTTTCTTTCAGCTATCTTGACAGGAGTTAAAGGAGAATAAAATAAAATACCATAAGGGTCACCCCAGGGGAAAGGCAGTAAATCAGAAAAGACTGAAGTTTGGTGAATCATGCAAAATGCTGGATTACCTAAAACCAGGTTTTGAAATACCCAGATGTAATTTTTTGTCAGATGTTCTGAGATGCACGGACTCGTATACAGTCCCATTGACAAACATGTATTAAGTACACACATATCAGAAAGCCAATATCGAGTACCTCTAATCTGTGGTAATTAGCTAATTAGATAATTATGGCTTTGTGTTGAGTAATGCTAACCACTTGGCCATGGTGCGACCATGTTATTCTTATAGGATAAATAAGCTATTCTGCTAAAAAAGCTGTACACAAACTACTGTGAAGTATATATTTCAATAGTGTTATCCTGTACAAAGATACACTCTGGTTGGACGGCTGCTGAAATCCGAGGAGTGCACACACTTTTGTTAGCTACTATTAATCTAATATTAAATTACTTGTCACAGCATCGCTGTTCTCTATTTCAAAATAAATTGGTTGACTTTTTCCAGTATGACTCAAACTATTGTTCTTATGCTGCAATTATGCTTTTTTCCAGCAAAATCATCATTGGACAAAGTTGTTGTGCATACTTCCCTGCAAAAGCTGATGAGCTTGTCTTCATGTTATGCGGGGCAACACTGTTGGCTGGTTGCCTAGCAACAACACAAATAATTTTGCATGCTGGTATTGCTTTATCAGAGGATCACAGTGCTTCTCTGATCTGTTTAGCATCTTGATATACAGTACTTTTTACCTGCATAAGGAAATCTAGAAACGTTGTTATAACATTGTTATACTCCGAGGTTTAATTACACAGTAGTATTAGCTATGAAAACTATTTTCTACTATCACAATCTGTTTAGTGATACTACCATCGGGCTCAATTACCTTGCTCAAAAAAGTAATAATCATCACAGTGTGTATTTAAGATGTTCACGCTTCTGGGAAACGAACTTGCCCAGTCAGAAGGCATAAAATAATTGTAAATAATTTCAATTGCTTCGTTATCTAGAGGCATTACATTTTCAGGTCCGTCCTGTGTTGAAGGCATTTTCTACAATTCTGTGATCTATTCTTTTTTTTTTCTTTATGGCCTAAAGAATCATCTGAATTGGTTTTAGGAATGTACAGAAGACTTAGTGTGTTGGTATTAGTGTGGGTATTGGTGAATAATTCTGACACCGTTTGAAGCAGACACATCTAAAGTCTGGCTCTTGTTTACTTCTCTGACTCTTGTTTACTTCTGTTGAACAAAATATTCGTGAACACTCGCTCTTTAAGCGACGAGCAACATTTGGCAATACAAGGAGGTGATCCACAGGGAAAGTGGCAACTGCCAGATAGGTGCAGTTGCTAGGTAACGTTGAAAAACGGATCTATGTGTCATGGTGCACTGAGTCAGTAAGCGTTATTTGATGAATTGTGTTTCCAAATGCACTGCACTGTATAGGAAACATATGCTTTGATGAATCCATTGCAACAACAAAATTGTTGATTTTCTTGTCTTTTCTTACAGACCGGCAGAAAAGAGAAAGGAGACCCACTGAACTCGGCCATAGACAAGATGACCAAGAAGACCAGGGACCTGCGTCGGCAGGTAAGCAGTATTACACGGTAATTTCCTTCCATAACAGAGCAAAATGTGTCCCCCCCTGTAAGTAAACATTAGTAAAACAAATAAATGGCAAATGTCAAACAGAGGGCAAGCGGGAAAAGACCGTTAACGTCAACCAAAGGTGTACTCAACCTGAGATATGACTGTACAGTATATATGATGAAAAATTGACCTTTGTTGCATTTTACTTGTGCTATTTGAAACACTCACTGAATAACAATCACAACATCAACACAAAAATTACAACGCAACATGTCCACAGGTAAGTAAACACACCTAGGGGAACTACCTTACCAGTACTCGGAGGAATAATAAACGACTACAATTCCATTAACTAACACATAACTTTAGCACCGTTTTATAAAACAAGTACTGCAAAGAATGCTGCGAAGCCGGCACACAGAGACACAGTGTAGCATCTCCACACGGCGATACAGTCTCACTCTCCTTCACAACGTTATGCTGACCTGAGCACATCAGCAGCAGTGTAACTCCAACTTGCCTGTAGTCCGTTCCGTCCAATATCCCCACATCCTATTATTTGTGGAGGTGTGGTCTAAATAAACAGAAGCACAAGGAAAGACATTGACAAAGACAAAAAAGTAGTAGAGAATTTTTAGGAACACTAAATATTATTTGACTAATCTTCTATGCCGTAGCGCTGTGAAAACTGAGAAGTGTATTCCATATTTAATGTTGAATTGTGTTTTGTTTCTAATCCCCCAACACACACACGCGAAATATGTTATAGCATGATGAATAAAGTAATTGAAGAAAAATGCAACAGAT
This sequence comes from Oostethus manadensis, assembly GCA_024372805.1. Lineage (NCBI taxonomy): Eukaryota > Metazoa > Chordata > Actinopteri > Syngnathiformes > Syngnathidae > Oostethus > Oostethus manadensis. The sequence goes on from QODF01000011.1 coordinate 1,352,403, forward strand.
GTTTTGACACAAGCAAAGGAAGACTGCATGACTCATTCCTTGATACTGAGAATACAAGACACTTAAAGCAGAAAGTGATGCTCCCTGAGCACTATATGAATTTCATATTCCAAAAATGCTTTGAGAAAAGGTTGAATTATATTTGAATTGAATGTCAAACATTTAAACTTTTTTTTCCTCTGAAAAGAAGCACTTGAAACTTGGTGTCATGCTATATCTTTTTTGCACAGAGGAGTTGCGACCTTGTCCCCTCCCAACTTATGAAGACCAAGGAATTATTCCAGATGGGAAACTATAACTCCCTCCTTCCCAGGGGGGCATTTGATGAGGCTGCCTGACTAGCTGGCAGGCGGTACTCATTTTAAACAGAATGTTCTATTGACTCAGGAGTTGGCTTGACAGAATGGGTGCACAGCACGCATATAGGCAGTACAGAGCTGTGATAGTGTACCATACCACCGTCAGGCGTCCTACTGCCTCATTGAAACACGGGACCTTCCATTGGGGTGAGCACACCTGCTGTATGGGCATTTAATCGCTCCTGCCTCTTTTTTAGAAAAAGGAGGGATCAATTATTGAGCCCACAAATCTGCGTTTTGGATATGAAAGGGGGTTAAAGTGAACATTGCCTTACTAATGGAACATTTACAACACATTTTTTTTTATTGTCTAGGGCAGTGGCGGTCATTCAAGTATCGGAGGCTCATTTTTCTCTTGCCTACATTATAAATTTGTTTTTTTTTTTATATAAATCCTACCCTCCGTTGCTGTTTACTTTTAACAACTTTTAGACTAAGTCGCTGGGGTCGGTAAAGAGTCAGGATCAGTTCAAAACAACGGAAAGAAAAACCTGGACAACGCTCGGGTGAATGTTTATACTTTAACTTCGCCGATTCGCTCATTTTACTGTCATCATGCCGAAGCCGAGCATTAGGGCCAGCCCACTGTTTCATAGTCTCCCAGTGACGCTCAGCAGCCGGGGGGTGGGACACAGCCCAGCATTTATTCCATCACTGTCCAGTTTTGCATAGTGGAACAACCCACTCTACACGTGCCCATCAGAGTCAAAAGATGCTCAGCATCCAACTGTGTCATTGTTAAAACACCGTGACTCTGCGGGGATGAATGATAAGGAAGTCGTGTCAGTTATCAGTTAGCTGATTCTGAACAAAAGAACAAAAGATGAAGGTATTAATGGAGCGCCATTGGCCAGGGATGCAGTCGGGCAATTCCAAGGGTCCCTGACATTTTATTTTTTTATTTATTTTCATGACTATTTACACTGTACATTTTCAAAACTATAAATGAGCAAGTGGAATTATGTACTTAAGAAAAACCTCCCCCAAAAACAACCTCTAAATGGGTTTAATATTTTAGACAAATATTGTATTTTTTGATATTGTCTTTTTTTTGACAGTCCTGCAAACCCCTGGTGTTCTCTCAATGAGCTTCATAAAGTAGTATGTACATAGTTATCAGTATATATCATGACTACTCTGTTTAATTTTGAGACTTCCACATTTATTTGAGTTGAATAGGAGGTGTTTTATTTTGAAATGTTCTGTTAAAAGTGTTCATGACTGGAGAGCAACAAAGTTGTTATCTTGTGAGTTCTGAGGTGTGGACTCGAGTCACACAATTTGGACTGGAGTCAGATTTGAGTCACAATTTTGAGGGCTTTCGACCTGACGTGAAAATATTATTAAAGACTTGCAACTCGACATGGACTCGGACGTCAATGACTCTAGGCTTGACACCGACGTTAGTCTCGTTACTTGAAAATACTTGAGATTTTCACTGACTGTGTTGAGGAAAAAACATGTCCCCCATTCAGAGTATTTTCCTTTTGAATCTGCCTCACTGAATGCATTAATTTACCTCCAGTCAGGTGTCAGAACAAACAACAATGGTATGGGTTACATTTTTGTGCACCGACTAAATCCTAAATGCGACGTCATCACTCTTATCCGTGACTAAGTTTTGTCTCATGACAATTTGGGAGTTGCAAACTGACACTGACTTTCTCCCACTTTTCTTGCGCCATTGCGTTGACGCCACAGAAAGCTTCAGAGATGAAAGACTAAAAATAACCACTAGAACTAACACAGAGCAAGTGCAACGGAGAGCAGGACATGTTCACAAGGGCAAAACTAGAATAAACAACGTGACTGACCGCACGAATGAACAAGATTTCTGCCACTGAAAAGGTTGAGGATTGCAAATGTCTTACTGCTGGAATTAGTATGCCGTCAGTAAGCAGGTTGAGGAAGTTGTTTGGAATGAGCCATGTGCTTTAGCCCTTATCATTCGGTGTGTAATGAATGCATCTGTCACATCATCTCTGCGGCCCTACTTTGACTGATGGCCCATTCTAGGACTCCCAATGGCACCACTGCCTCACGTCTCAGTCTCTCGCGCTCCTCAACGGGATGTTGAAATCATTTCCATTGTACCATCAGCTCACTGATTGGTGCACCTGTTCCTAATTGTTGTGGGTTTTGGTGTTAAGGCAGAACAGCTGCCACAATCCACTAATTCAAGATTTAAGGGGGAAAAAGCATCATTGTGTCTTCAGAAGTTTAGCGCTTGCCATGGAATTTCACATGATTGCATCTCAAACCATTGGAAATTATTGGGACGGTGGTGCTGTCTTCTGGATTCAGGGAGGTCATGAAAAATGTGAAATGTTATTTTGCACAGAAAAACTTGAAAATGTTTTGAAAATTATCAATTTATAAGAATAATGTAATACTTGATGATTAAAGACATAATCACATACATTCATAAATTGTGGAACATGGGCTGTTGTTGTTCACCAATGAGCTTCTCCTTTAAATCGCTTACTCTTTAGTGTATGTAACTCCCATACCCAAATTCACTTTGGAGGGAAGAGGCACTCAAACAGTTGCATGTTGTGGGTTTTCATGACCTCATGTGGGGAAAAAAAATGCCTTTTCTATGGACATAATACCGCCGCTGACCCACCCCAAGATAGATGAGCCTGCCCTCCACTTCAGAGGTCAGATTAGTAATAAAAAAAAGTGTAAGTAAAACTACACAGCTTAAGATACAGCCTGGAGCTTAGCCAACAATCTGTCAGTCAGCTACAGACGTGAGAGCTCTACATTTGATCGTCTTGTTTTTCATGATGCATGACGGTAATGCGTGACAGTCGCTGTATGTTACCATGACTGGAACATTACGTGAGAACTTTTATCAAAAGAACACACCGTACTCGTCTCTCGCATCTCGTATATATCCATCGATCTATCTAACTACCCAGCCTGCACGCTTGCTGCTGTATGGAAAACCATGTCACTCGTCCACTTATATCTTCGGAAAATCTGAAATCGATAAGAATCAATATCTAATTTTTATGTCAGGACATCCCTACTAAAAAGGTTACTGCAGGTGATCAGACAGAAAATCTCAGAGTTACGGCATTCGTGTCTGCCCTTAGCTGATGATCAGTCACTCCACCGCTCTACTCTCCTATCACTAAGCATGCTGCACTCCCTGATAGATATCTTCTAAGTTATTACTTGATTTTTGATTTGCTCAGCCTGTTTCCCCTCAGCTACAACTCCAGGCCTTCATGCTGTGATTGCTTTTGACATTTTAATAAGAACCGTTCCTGTGCTGACCCAAAGGTACCCCCCGACACTATGTGCTCTGAATCACAAGAACATCTGGCACAAACCAGTGTAGTGTCCCTGTAAACGGTTAAAAGAGAGACAGATATCAGAGTTTACCTTTCAAACACTTGGAAAGTGTCCTTGTTTAAGCTTTTTGAAGATACAAATGAAATGAATTGATGAAGAGAATATGCATAAACTCCACAGTCCAGGTCAGTCAGTCCGTGCTGTAAACTTCATTGGAAATTGCCAGTGCCTCAGATTAAGGACGTAGAACCATATGATTTAGACAGCTAAAAAACAAGAGTAATGGTATTAATGAAAACCTCCACTTATGAGCGAAAACACACTTTTGAGGGTGAGGTTTTCCCCTTCCTCTTTTATAAACCGCATCGGACCAGCTGCACGCTAATGAGTATATACACCTACACCTACTAATCAAGAAACGCCTTGTAAAAAACAAAACAGGCTTCACTACACATTAAAAAATCTGAATGTAAATTACACCTTGGTATCACCCCGACCTCAACATGATCTTTTACTGCAGTGAGTGAGAAAATGGATGGATGGATGGATGGATGGAGGTCAAGCTAATCACAAAAAACCTCTAATAACACATACACTTTTCATAACGTGGCACACATTTTCTTTCTGCAAACCAGGTTTTGAGATGGTATATAGGAATTGTGAGATTTATATCTACCCACTTCCCTCCCCACCAGATAAGTGGATAGCAATGATGCACAACTGCATTGATGGCAGTGAAACATACGCAACTTTCGCCTTACCAATGAGCCAAAGAGTATAAACCACCGAGTTCCTTACCTGGCACTGCAGCTCTGTAAATCACTGATCCAGGATTATGCAGTTCTTGATAAAGTAGTGCTTATATACTGTATTACATTGGCTTCAGGTTGTTTACAACTTGAGCAGCCATGTCATGCCTAAAGTAATTCGACTTTTTTCCCTGATGGTCCTAATGGTGTATTAGCTTGTCTTAAGGTAGTCTTTCTTTCTTCTTTTTTTATCCCCACAATAGCAAAATGTGTAAATATAATTATTTCAGCACGAGTACCAGAAATGCATATACAGTATATCGTGCATATTTATTTTGTATTACCTTGTGAATCCCTGACATTCATTCATTCATTCATTTTCTATGCCGCTTATCCTCATTAGGGTCGCGGGGATGCTGGAGCCTATCCCAGCAGACTTTGGGTGAGAGGTGGGGTACACCTTGGACTGGTCACCATGAATTTAGAAGACTAATATTTAGTTGTTTCTAGAATGTGGACAATTCCTTTCATGCCATTGTTACCTAAATTGTCGTAGTATAGCCCCACAGTCTTCTTTAGAACGGAACAATTGCAATTTGTAGTTTAAAAAAACAATAAAGGAACAATTACACCAAACAATTACACCAAAAATAAATTACCAGAGTTTTCTCCAGATTCCCACTTTGGCCGGAGGTTTTGAATACCTTTGTTTATTAGTGCCGTATATCTGCGGACACGTGTGGATGATAGGCAAAAACGTGTAAAAAAAACAAAAACCTTTGTTTTATGAGATACCTGCCTACGTGTGGACAGGACATAAGAGGCAGCCAATTGAGCACAGTGTTTCCCATTTCCAATCAGTGGGATTTATAAGACCAGCACTGTCACAAGGACGGTGCTGGTTCATCTCTTCTGTGACCGTGTTCCTTGCCGTGACTTACACTCCTTGTGCTTCCATGTTCTTCCTGCCCTGTATGTATTTGCTCCTTTTCTTCTGTTGTTCCGGCCTGGTCACCGTTTTACCTGGGTTCAGTCAGTTCTTTTGTTTGCTCCTTAGCATTTCTTCCTGCTGGCCTCGTTTTGCTGCATTATGTTTGTCCCACTTTTGACGACACTTTTTGCATTGAAGTTCTTTTACTTTGTACCACACATGTCTGCATTTCAGGGGTCAAATCATACCTCAGCTTAGCTGTATCGTGACATTTTCCCCAAGTTTTGCAGCCATGACACATTGACCTAAAAAAGGTCAAGTGGCAATCTTATTTTTTCACTCATGTCCCATAGCTCATGACCATAGGTGAAGGTGGGAACATAGACCGACCGGTAAATTGAGAGCTTTGCCTTCCGGCTCAGCTCTCTCTTAACGATGACGGTCCGGTTCAGCTACCACATTACTGCAGATGCTGTGCAGATTCGTCTTTTGACCTCACGCTCAAACCTTCAACCTCACTTGTGAACAAGACCCTGAAATACTTCAATTCCTCCACCTGGTGTAATCCACCCTTTTCCGACTGAAAACTATGGCTTTGGATTTGGAAGTGCTGAATTTCATCGCAGAAGCTTCACAAAGCGCTGCAAACCGCTTCAGTAAACGCTGAAGGTCACAGCCCGATGAGGCCATCAGGATGACATCTGACGTGAATAGCAGAGAAGAGATCCTAAGGCCACCTAGCTGCACCCTCTCTACGGCTTGGCTGCACCTAGATATTCTGTCCATGAAAGTCATGCCATGAACAAAATCGGTGACAAAGGGCAGTCTTCGCGGAGAACGACGTTCACCGGAAACAGGCCCGACTTACTGCTGGCAATCCAAAGCAGGCTCCTACTCCGGTTGTAGAGGATGTAGAGCTAATCCAGTGTTCCACGACCGCGATGAAAACCACATTGCACCCCATGTAGCTGAGGTTTGACTAACAGTTGTACACTTTTCTCTAGCACCCTGGAATAGACTTTCCCAGGGAGGACGATGAGTTTGATTTCCCTTCTTAAAAAGGGGTACCACCACCACCCTGGTCTGCCAGTCCAGAGGTACTACATACACGCAATGTTGAAGAGACAAGTCAGCCAAGACAGTCCCTCAATATCTAAAGCCACGAGGAACTCAGGGCGAAACTCGTCCACCCTGGAGCCTTGCCACTGGCAGTGTTTTGACTACTCCATGTATCTCCGTCACAGTGATAGAACTGTCCACATTCGTGTCCTCAGAATCTGCTTCCTCTTCGGAAGGTATGTCAGTGGGATTGAGAAGGGCCTAAAAGTATTCTTTCCATCATCCGACTATATCCTCAGTCAAAGTCAGCAGGTCAGGACAGGGCACCGCTTCCCTTTTCTGAGGCGCCAGACGGTTGTCCAGAACCTAGAAACTCTTTGAAGCTCACCAAAAGTCATGGTCCATGGCTCACTGAACTCCTCCCACATCCGAGTTTTTACCTTGACCACTGTCAAAGCCACGTGCCGCTTTGCCTGCGGGTACCTGTCAGTTGCTTCTGGAGTCCCACAAGCCATCCACGCTTGATAGAAGTCTTTCTTCAGCTTGACGGCTGTCCACTATCGGGTCCGAGGCTTGCCGCCACGACTGGCACCAACCACCTTGCTGCCGCAACTCCGACTGGCTGCCTCAGCAAGAGAGGCACGGAATACGGCCATTTTGACTTGATATCATCATGCTCCCCCAGGACGCAGGTGAAGCTCTGCCGGAGGTTAGAGTTGAAGACTCAACGAACGGGAGACTCTGCCAGACATTCCCAGCACACCCTCACTACACATTTGGGTCTCCCACGTCTGTCCGTCATCTAATCCAACTCAGCACCAGGTGATGATGAGTTGACAGCTCAGCCCTTCTTTTCACTCGCTTGTCCAGAACATGCGGATGCAGGTGTGATGATACAACTACAAAGGCAATCATAGACCTGCAGCCTAGGGTGTCCTGGTGCCGAGTCACTTGTCAACATCCTTATGTTTGAACACGGTGTTTGTTATGGACAAACTGTGGATCACACAGAAGTCGAACAACAACACACTGCACGGCTTCAGGTTGGGGAGGCTGTCCGTCCCAATCGCGCCCATTCAGGTCACACTGTCATTGCCCACATGGGCATTGAAGTCTCCCAGTAGAACTACAGAGTCACCAGCTCTCTAGGAGCCTTCTGATAGGATCAACATATTTTTCTAATTAAATTTCAATGTATTTGTATAGCGCCAAATCACAGCAACAGTCATCTTATGGCACTTTACAGATGAAGGTCACAGAGACCCACTGAAACCCCACATGAGCAAGCACTTGGCGACGGAGGCAAGGAAAAACTCCCTCTGGGGAAGACACCTTAGACAGAACCCAGGCTCTGTGGGCCGGCCGTCTGTCACGACCAGTTAGGTTGAGCTATAAAAAGAATAGAAGACCACAGGTAGAAGTCAGCAGTCTTAGACCAAGGAACAAAGAGAAATGTCTCTGATTCATATCAGCATAACAAGGGTCAGTTCTAACGACACATGTGGATGAAATTGTTGGGACCCTTTGGTTAATGAAAGAAAAACTTACAAAAAAAACTTGAATTTGACAAAAAAATCAATGAAATGTAACCAATGAAAGTCAGACATTGCTTTTCAACCATGCTTCAACAGACTTATTAAAAAAATAAACTCATGAAACATGCCTGGACAAAAATAATGGTATCCTTAACTAAATATTTTGTTCCCCAACCTTTTGAGGCAATCACTGCAATTAAACGATTCCTGTAACAGTCAATGAGACCTCTGCACATCTCAGCAGGTATTTTGATCCACTCATCAGAAAATTGCTTCAGTTGTCTGAAGTTCAAAGGGTGCTTTTTCCAGATAGCATGTTTCAGCTCCTTCCAAAGATGCTCAATAGGATTTTGGTCAGGGCTCATAGGCCACTTTAGAATAGTCCAATGTTTTCCTCTTAGCCATTCTTGGGTGCTTTTAGCTGTGTGTTTTGGGTCATTGTCCTTTTGCAAGATCCATGACCTGCGACTGAGATGAAGCTCTTTTGTTACCATTCGTATTATCCGTCTCTTTGATTTGTCTTCAATTTTCCTCCTGCGGCCACATCCAGGCAGGTTGGCTGCAGTCCCATAAATCTTAGAATTTCTGAATAATATGTGCAACTGTAGTCACAAGAACATCAAGCTGCTTGGAGATGATCTTATAGCCTTTACTTTGGTGATGCTAGTCCATAGTTTTCTACTGTCTTGAGACAATTTCTTCTTTCTGGTAGTCCATGTTGAATGTGGTACATGTCACCAAACAGAACAGTGACTACCTGTAGCCTTATTTATAGGCCTACTGACTGATTAAAAAAATTGTAGACACCTATGATTCTAATTAGTGGACACACCTGGATTAACATGTCCTTCTGGTCACATTATTTCCAGGCTTTTCTAGGGATACCATCATTTTTTGTCCAGGCCTAATAGGCTTTAGCAAAGAGGTGGGTTTTGAGTTGACTTTTAGAGAGGTTGTCTGCCCCCCGGATTGAGTTGGGGATATGGTTGCATTACAGAGGAGCCTGATAACTAAAATATCTACCTCCCATCTACTTCCAAAAATTCTAGGAGTTAAAAGTAATTTTAAATTCTGTGTTTTTTTGGGTTGATAGGGTTCTAGGAGCTTTTTAAGAGTAATAAATGTTTAATTGAAATGCCCAAATATTAAGTTTATGCAAGTTAAAAATTCTGTTGATGGAACAAAAAGAGATCATTCTTTCAACTAAATTTTGGTTGTGTATTGACATTATTTTTTAAAGAGGTTGTCCTGACTCAAAAATATTGACGCAAATTATTGCTTTCTCTGTTTCCTCAAAGTCAGCTCTGTCCTGAAACCTTACACCACAGTCTCGGTTCATTTGCATACTAACAGGGATTGGATGTTAACTGAGGGGAGATGTAGGCCTGACACATAGACTCAAAAAAAAAGCAGCCAGTGTGTATAGAAGGTTGTTAGCAAGTTATCAAACAACGTAAGAATGGTTATAATTCAGATGTTATTGTTATTTTACGGGTATTGAAACATTATTTTTTCCCAGACACATTTTGTCTTTTTTGTCTCTTTTGTCATTTTTGTCTTTTTCCTTTTTTTTTTTTTTTACTTTTCCAAAAACCTACATCATGCTGAACAATGTGGGTTGTCTTGTAATGAAATGCTAAAAATTACAACATATTACACTAAATATGCGTTTAAAAAAGCCTTGTTTTCCATTGTATTCCTGTGTGCCTTTGTAGGGGTCTCGCATGACTAACCCCATCTGTCGATATGATAAAGCACCTGTCTGTCTTGCTTTCTGCACTGTTCCCTGCAGCATCTCATCAGATATCCCAGCGAGTACCACAGGGGTCCATTTACTCTCTCATGAAACAACCAGTCCCTTGCCACTTGGCAACAAAATGATTCCATAAACAAAGATAAAAGTTGCAGTGTCTTCCCCTCATAAAAAAGCCTTATGGGGAAAATTACGCCTTGTAAGCAATCTGCACTTTGTCCCAATAAGAGTTACTTTTACTCTCTCTCACTTTCACAAAGTTCTCCTCAATCCAATGTAATCATCTCCAAATGAAGTCATATTAATGCGGTGACCTGTTTGACACCCTCATCTCAATTTTATTGCAGTTGAGAAAGGCGGTGATGGACCACATCTCCGACTCATTCCTGGAGACCAACGTCCCTCTGTTGGTGCTCATTGAAGCGGCCAAGAGCGGAAATGAGAAGGAGGTCAAGGAGTATGCCCAGGTGTTCCGTGAACATGCCAACAAGCTTGTGGAGGTCAGTCATAAATTATACATGTACATACACTTTCTCCATGACATACAAACATATTCTTATTCACTAAGCTATGTGTAAATATTGAATCAAGCAGGTCAGGAAGTTTGAAATGTAATTTTAACTGACCACAGTCTCTTATCAGGTAGCCTAATGCAAACTGGACATCTATTTAATAAGAATTAAAAACATTTAGTTTCTACACATTAGACGTATAGACATTGCATATATTCCTATAGGCTTATAAGCATATAAGCTTAGTGTTTAAATGAGAAGGTGGAGCTACTCTTTCAATGCATACAACACACTCCAAATGCTATAATGTACTTACCGTACAAAATCTTTGACTGCAGCATGTGGTACTTAAAAACAACAAACCAAAAAAACGACTATGTGTATTTAAATAACAAACCAACTATATGATAGAATTATTGTGACACTTGACCAGGACTAAGAGCAATGGAATATACTGTTGTATGACAGTGCCATACAGGCTCATTGCATGAATATTAATACTGAAAATCCCTTTGGCATGTTTAGCCAGGGCACTCTCCTTGTTACTTATGTATTATATAAACAATGAGTTCTGACATCTTTGTGCATTTTGTGCTTATGTGAAGTCTGCTTAATAAGCTCATTGAAAGCTCAGTAATGCAAGAAGACAGATTAAAGAGTACCCACAAACACTGGTGTTGTTCATTGTTTACCTACAATGGGAAAATAGCCCCATTACCATGTGACCCACTTTACTTCATTACTTCCATATTCAAAACTAGAAAATGGTAATTGGAATTGTTTTATTTGTTTCGAACGTGATTAACAAGTTAAGGAGCATCACGTTGCCTTGCACAATTCAACATGTCCGAAAGGGAGCAGTAAGAAGCAAGTCTGTCTCAGTCTTAACCTTATCCACATCTAAGCAATTCCAATAGTGAAAGAAAATAATAAATACTTTATTTAGGGACTATAAAGTAGTATAAGCCATCAGTCAAAAAATGTGTCATGAAGAGGAAAAAAGATGTATAAATCACACTGGCTTGCATTTACTGTTATCGAGCTATCATCAGAGCAAAGCTTTTTTTGTAGTGTCATGGCACCACCCCTAACAAAATTTAATGAATCTCTTGTTTACAGTTACAGTTTACAGTTCACAGTTAATTGGTTCTGAACCCAACTGTGATAAGTGAATTTTTGAGAAGTATCATTTCTCATTTATGAGTTGAATATTTTTGTAGTTAGAGCATTGAGAACTTGCTAACCTTCTAACCGACCTTCTAAATATGTTTTCTAAACAATATTATTGTCCTATGGAAATAACACCCCTATAGTCACCTTTACACTATTACCCAATATTGTAGATATAAAATCATAAAATAAGCTATTTAAGACATAAATTAGACTCATGCTCGTACGTGTTGCTATAAATGTGTTCCCTAGGGGACAGACAAGAAGAGATGTCGGGAGTTCAGAGTTGAGTTTCAGATTGTTTTTATTACAGATTTTTATTAAGGATTATTGTTCCTATTTTGAAATAATCTAAATCAAAAATAAAAGATCAAGTTTTCTGCATGTGTGTCTCACCAAACATTACAGTAGCATTACTGACACCTGGTGAAAAGTGTAGAATAGTACATATTATCAACGTTTTTGAATGCATCTTTTGAATGCCTTATATTTGTATTTTAGCATATTTTGGTTATTCTTCCATCGATTTTGATAGTTGTCTTCCGATTCCTGCAACCTCTCTCTGGCATTGGACATTGTTTGCCATGTAGCAAAAAAAATAAACTAATAACAGTGATTAATCTGGTTAGTCACATTGCACTGGTATTACTTTAAACATTACTGTATGTGTGTGTGTGTGTGTGTGTATATATGCTGATTCCTCATACATTGTAGTCTTTTTTTTGCTTCTGTGCAAGTTAAAGTGAGCTCCACAAAGGTCTTTGAATATATTAAAAATTCTTAAATGTAACTTATTTTAAATGTAACTTTGTGAAACTATTCCCTGTGAAAAACCCCTCTGCCCTTGAGTGGGAATTCCCCTTTGTTCCCTTGGCCCATTCAAAGTAACCTTTAGCTTAACATACTGTCACTTAAGACGCCAGCACCATGCTTCTTTTGACTTGAGCCGGGAGTGATTTGCGTGCCCTTTTTGGTCCATCCCAGCTGTTTGCTGATGGGTTTAGATATCTGACTGATACCGCCCTTAAAGCCGTCCTTTAAGCACAACCTTAAAACTTTGTTCATGCAAGGACACCAGGGGCAGATACAATCTACTCTTACAGTGCTATGCATTCTCTCAGCAGAGAGAATGTAGGAAAATGTAGCTTTTTCTTTTTTTATGCATAGTCAGGTACTCTGCAGTCATTTGTATGCTAAAGAGACATTGGCTGTGCAAAAGCTTATTTTATGCTTGTGAATTTGCAGTGGGTTTGCAGGTACAAACCAGCATGCTCTGTGACATACAGATAGTATCAAGGTATCAAAGTATCTTTACTTTGATCCATGCAATGGAGGGAATTTAAATATGCACAGTAAATTAGGGTGAGGCACATGGCCTAATAAGGACAAATGGGATTGATTCTCAGGTGTATATGTACTGTATATGTTATTATCCTTGACCATTCTTTGTCACTGAGAAACAAATTCCCATATTATTCCCATATAATGCATAATGCAGTGCCTGCATACTGACCATACAACATAAATCAATAATTTATTATTTAATAAGTGGTTTCTATTTTGTGGTTGAATATGGCCTATTATTAGTGTGAAAAATATTGAAAGACAATATTTCTTTGCATTATAGTAACTTAGATGACAGCCATGGATCCCTGCAGTACAACATGACAGAGTGAAAGAAAGTTTACCTCACATGCCAAGTTTTTGGCTTCCCCACTTTGTTTGAAACACTAAAGTTTAGAACAAATATGGCAGTCTAGCCAGCTAACTAGTTACCTCAGTAACTTGTCATATGTTATGAGCAGTGGCCGTCTCTTATGGCCCTGCAGCAATCCCATAGCCTGCACAAAAGCAGTATACAATGTGCTGGAAACAAAGCTAGTGGTATTGTTGGAGTGCACGTCTATGTATGGCAGATTAATGCCAGACTGGCTGTTCTTTATATCAATCAAGTGACAAATGTCATTGTGTGGGGGAATGATTTTTTAATGTTTTATTCCAATTGACCCACATTGCGTTCCAGATACTACAACCACAAGGAACGTCCAGTGGCAGTGGTTATGACTACCCATGAAACTGTTTACTGCTGTGTTGATTTAGCAATGAGGTGCGGACAACTTCAAAAGAACTCAGAAATTAACTCTGTCGATGTCCGTAGTTACAGTTTTTACCTATCATTAGTATGTGTGAGGCTTCATTTCAAGTGAACGATGCATCCAGTGATTCATTGAGGCAGGGTATTTACTAGAGGAGAGGTCACTGTTTTAGGAAATGGCGTGCTAGTTTGACTAAATGTATTGACCAGTTTTGGTTGATTTTAAAATCTTTTCAAATACAGCATAAGTTTTTTGAAAAGGCTGAATGTACTGAGGTGCAAGTACTGAGTGTCTCTGGTTGGAAATTTTGTATGCAATTGGCTACAAGTATTTTGCCAATTAATTCCCTAGACAGACTGTCTGACAGGTCTTGGCCTTTTTTCCAATGTGAAACAGGCATTTACTTTGAAATGTGTGTGCTTGGAGGGTAATTGTCAAGCCGGCAGCATTTATTTTAATATTGCATGTAATCCAATTTTATCTAAAGATTTTCTCTCTTTGAAAATGGACCAGAGCTACACTCGCTCTCCATGAAGATTCCAGGGCACCTAATTTTGGCATCATTTAAAGGCATCCGCAACTGTTTATGAAAAACTATGCCTAAATCGTTATAGATGGGAGTGAAAAGTCCAATTTAGTAAACTATTGATTTTACCCTTCTCCCAAGATCGCTTTTTAGAGACTGTTTACAGACATTAGGGCTGCCATCTTGCTGGCTATGCACAAAACATTGAAGACTCATGATGTCTGCAGGTTGATTCTTTTTACTAGCATCCAATAGACTTGAAATGCTTTAAAAACATATTATCATGTTTACCCTCTTCCTCTTCAACTTCCATCCATCCATCCATTTTCTATACCGCTTATCCTCACTTATATAATCATAAAAGTCATAAAATGTATATAATCAATCATTCGTTTTCTATACCGCTTATCCTCACTTATATTGGTTATTACGTAATCCTGTGATGATATAAATCCACTGTGTATTTTGCCAAGATGGCATCCCTATTTGTTTTCAAATACAGTGGAATACAAATACAGTAGCCTCTTGTGCACGATGGTCTAAGACCAGAAAGACCAGGGTTCAAATCTCCATGATCAGGACATTCGTACCTAATATTAAATTTACAGTAATGTACATTTTTGGACCTTCTTTGATCCATCCATCCATTCTCTTTGCTTATCCAAGGTCGGGTCGCATGGGCAGCAGCTCAGACCTTCCCAGGGAGGCGCCCAGGAGGCATCCTAAGCAGATGTCCGGGCCACCTCATCTAGCTCCTCTCAATGCGGAGGAACGGTTCTACTCCGAGTCTCTCTTGGATGATAGTGCTTCTCACCCTATCTCTAAGGGAGAGCCCAGCCACCCTGCGGAGAAAACTCATTTCGGCCGCTTGTACCCACGATATTGTCCTTTCGGTACACTACCCAAAGCTCATGACCATAGGTAAGGGTAGGAACGTAGATCAACCAGTAAATTGAGAGCTTTGCCTTTCGGCTCAGCTCTCTCTTCACCAAGACAGACCGGTGCAGAGTCAGCATCACTGCGGATGGTGCACCAATCCGCCTGTCCACCTTGTGTTCCATCTTTTCCTCACTTGTAAACAAGACCCCAAGGTACTTTATCTCCTCCACTTGGGGCAGGATCTCATCCCTGGAGATGGTACTCCACCCTTTTCCGGTCGAGTACCATAGACTTGAATTTGGAGGTGCTGATTCTCATCCTAGCCGCTTCACACTCAGAATTGAAGGTCACGGCTCAATGAAGCCAACAGGACCACATCATCTGTAAAAGGCAGAGACTGAATCCTGCAACCACCAAACAGAATCTCCTCAACGCCCTGGCTACGCCTAGAAATTCTGTCAATGAATTAATGAACAGAATCGGTGACAAAGGGCAGACCTGGCGGAGTCCAACCCTCCCTGGAAACGGGTCTGACCTATTGCCGGCAATGTGAACCAAACTCTGACGCCGGTCACACAGGGAAGGAACCACCTGAATCAGATGGTCCGATAACCCATATTCTCGGAGCACTCCCCACAGTGTTCCCTGAGGAACACGGTCGTATGCCTTTTCCAAGTCTACAAACACATGTAGACTGGTTTGGCAAACACAATGCACCCTCAAGAATCCTGCCAAGAGTATAGAGTTGGTCCACAGTTCCACGACCAGGACGAAAACCACACTGCTCAACCTGAATCTGAGATTTGACTAGAACCCCCAAATATACCTTACCGGGAAGGCTGAGGAGTGTGATCCCACGATAGTTAGAACATACCCTCCAGTCCCCCTTCTTTAAAAGCGGGACCACCACCTCCGGTCTGCCAAACCAGGGGCGCCGCCCCCGATGTCCACGCAAGGCGGCAGAGTTGTGTCAACCAAGGCACGCCCACAGTATCCAGGGCCTTAATAAATCTCACCGAGGATGACCACCTCGGTAACCTCAGCCCCAGAGATAGGAAAACCCGCCTCAGAGTCCCCAGGCACTACTTCCTTGTTAGAAGATGTGTCGGTGGGATTGTGGAGGTCTTCCTTCCACCGGTCCACAACATCTGTTGACCGTGCACTGCCTCCCCTCCTGAGACGGCGGATGCCGGTCCAGAATATATTTTAAGCCTTCCGGAAGTCGTTTTCCATGGCCTCTCCGAACTCATCCCATGGCCGAGTTTTTTCCTCAGTGACCGCCAGAGCCGCAGACCGTGTGGCCTGTCGGTATGTGTCAGCTGCCTCCAGAGTAGCATGAGCCAAAAGAGCTTGATAGGACTCTTTCTTCAGCTTGACAGCATCCCTCACCACTGGTGTCCACCAACGGGTTCTGGGATTACCACACCGACCACCTTATGGCCACAGGTCCGATCAGCAGCTTCCACAATGGAGGCACGAAACATCGCCCACTCGAACTCAATGTCCGCTGCCTCCCTTGGAACATGGTCGAAGCTCTCCTGGAGGTGGAGTCGGAACTCCTTCTGACTGGGGACACTGCCAGACGTTCCCAGCAAACCCTCACAATGCGTTTGGGTCTGCCAGGTCTGACCGGCATCCTCAACCACCATCGGAACTTACCACCAGGTGGTGATCGGTTGACAGCTCCGCCCCTTTCTTCACCCGAGTGTCAAGACATGTGGCCACAAGTCCGACAACACAACCACAAAGTCAATCATTGAACTGCGGCCCAGGGTGTCCTGGTGCCAAGTGCACATGTGGACACCCTTATGCTTGAACATGGTGTTCGTTATAGACAACCCGTGACGAACAACTCACAACTCTCCAGGTCTCATTGTCGCAGCCAACATGATCGTTGAAGTCCCCCAATAGAGATTAAGGGAATCCCTTGAGGGGGCACTCTCCAGTACTCCCTCTAAGGACTTCAAAAAGGGTGGGCATTCTGAACTGCTGTTTGATGCATAAGCGCAATCAAGAGTCAGGACCCGTCCCCCCACCCGAATGCAAAGGGAACAAGAATTGCCACCCCGCTCGTCGCCTTGCCAGCAACACCAGGCAACTTTGCACCCAAGTGGTGAGCTCATGGGAGGAGGGACCCATGTTATTCAAAAATATTTAATACTCATGGGTGGTGTGATGTGTTTTTTTATGTTTTTAGACATGTTAAAACCCATCCATCCATTTTCTATACCGCTTATCCTCATGAGGGTCGCAGGTATGCTGGAGCCTACTCCAGGTGACTTCGGACGGGAGGCGGGGTACACCCTGGACTGGTCGCCAGTCAATCGCAAGGCAGACATACTGGACATTCACACTCAGATTCACATTAATTCACATTAATTGATAATGGACAATTTAGAGTTGCCAATTAACCTAACATCCATGTTTTTGGAATGTGGGAGGAAACTGGAGTACCGAGGAAAACCTACGCATGGGAGGAACATGCAAACTCCACAGAGACATGCCCAATGGAGATTCAAACAGTGAACCTCCTGACTGAAACCCATTACAAAATAAAAGAGACAAACACAGAAAGCACAAATTTGTACTTCTCTGTCATCACAGTTATTTTCACCCCATTTAACGCTCTCTCTTGAGCTGCCTTTGCTGAAGTCCCTGAACCATTGCAACACAACTATGTGCACACAGATGACAGATTATTCTACGCTCAAGTCTGTGTTCATCAGCCCTTGAATGAAGTTATTTTGAGATGTCAAACTTCAGCTTTGAGTAAAGCGTAATTATCTAAATAAAACATTACCTTCCATCTATGCAGACACAACCAGACAGAACCGCTCTATGACTTTGCTTGGTCTCATGATTTTCATGAAGCCAGTTTTCCATCAGTACATTAGCACAGCTCCCAATTTTCTGTTTCCATTATTAATTTAATCGCAAGATGGAGATCCAGTCTTGATTCAAACTTGCCGTTCATTTTATTGCCACTGCAGTGAACATGTTAATGTGCCAGAAATTTCTTGGACATTTAAAGGATGTTACGCTTCATCATATCCGGAATTCGGAATAAGGTTTTTTTCTAACTTTGACTCCATCTTTTGTTTTGTTTTTTACCGGTCAACATGGCAAGAGCTGTGATGTTGCTACTGGTTTTGAGTTATTTTGGAGCTTAAACACTACACTTAAAAAACACAAGCCCAGAACAGCTTGCTGACACCGTCAACCTGAACTCAGACAGGGGAGAGGTACAGGTCCCTTCACAAGTTCAAAGCTGTTGCCTTGTTGGAAACACATTTAGCACACCAAAATACAGCTTCCTAATGACAACAAATACTGCTTCGCTTATCGGCAACCAAATACAGTACTCTTGTATGTTACGAGGCAACGTTTTCAAGGTGACAGCTTCTTATAAAAATGTTCCTTGCGAGTTTTAGAACACAGTTTCTCCTTTTTTGGTGATGCCACCTCCAGTGTTTGAGAGCTCATTTGGTGTTATTGAGCAAACCAAGAATATCAAGGTAAATTAACAAACCAATCACTTTATGAAGAAGGAAATTCTGAAAATTGATTATTGGTCTATTTTGTTTTAGTAAATACTGTTTATTATATAGGATTACAACCGGTAAGCAGTAAATATATCTTGTACAGACACATTTTTTACCTATTGTCTGGCATGTCACAACCGAAAGTGTGCAATTAGTCCCATTTGGATTTAATAGTCATATTTTATTTTGAAATCCATAAAATGGGTTTAGTCTGTCACGTTTATTACCTAACAATGTAGAGACATGGTACCTGGTGTACTAATACAAAGTAAAAGCATGGATGCAGCAGCATGCATAGATCATAATTCCAGGCTGTAGTCCAATCCTCTATCAAAGACATGTACCAGCAGACAGGGATGTACCAATACAACTTTTTCACTACCGGTACCCTACCGAATGTGCAACCTTTAATATTGATATTGGCCGCACAGTGGATGAATGAGTAGCATGTTGGCCTCACAGTCAGGAGGTTCTGGGTTTGAATCTCCGTTGGGCATCTCTGTGTGGAGTTTGCATGTTGTCCCCATAGGAGTGTGGGTTTTCTCTGGATACTCCGGTTTCCTCCCACATTCCAAAAACAGGCATGGCAGGTTAATAATCTCCATTATAGTGTGAGTGTGAATGGTTGTATGTCTGCCCTGCGATTGACTGGCAACCAGTCCTGGGTGTACCCCGCCTCTCGCCCAAAGTCAGCTGGGAAAGGCTCCAGCCTACCCGCGGCCCTAAAGAGAATAAGAGAATGTATGGATGGAAATATTGATATTGATCCGATATGAACACAAATCATACAAACTTTTGTTGTGTGAAAGCTGGAAGCATTCACACATATAATATTGTTAAAACATTTTTTAATTCCACTTGTTTTTGTCTCCCAACTAGTCACACCGTTTCCAACAGATTTTAAACATTGATACATCAAAACGTCTTTCAGACATTCTTCAGAAAAATGCTCAGATTATTAAACACCTCCAACAACGTTTTTGGTATTAAATACATGCTGTGACCGTGTTGTAATAGGTAGATTCATGATAACAGCTACTTACGAAATTTTGACGTATTTTGCTTCTTTTAAGCATTATGCAAACTTCCTTCCTGGGCTCATGGATTTCAAATAGCAATGTAGAAATTAACGCTTACACCTAATATTAATATAAAAAGACAGCAGCAGTAGTGGCAGCGCCAATATGTAGCATTACCTTTTGGAGACATTGTGAAAGCAGCGGTCGGGATTGGTGTGGTGTGGCATGGTGTCAGTACGCCAGTATAACAGTTGATTGGAGTAACATTCTTTTTCTATGCCACTTATCCTCATTAGGGTCGCGGCTATGCTGGACCCCATCCCAGCTGGCTTTGGCCGAGACGCGGGGTACAATCATAGGGCATATATAGACAAATAAAACACACTCTAATGGACAAATTAGAGTCGCCAATGAAGCTAACATGCATGTTTTTGGAATTTGGAAGGAAACCGGAGTACCCGGAGAAAACCCACGCACGCACGGGGAGAACATGCAAACTCCACACAGAGATGCCCAACGGAGATTCGAACCCTGGTCTTCCAGATCTCCTGACTGTGTGGCCAATGTGCTAACCACTTGACCACTGTGTGGCCCTTTAGAGTAACAATGTTAGTAATAATAATAACAATGCCTCTGTAGGCCGCACAGTGGTTGAGTGGGTAGCACATTGGCCTCACAGTCAGGAGGTTCAGGGTTCGAATCTAAATCTTAACTGGCGACTCTAAACTGTGCATAGGTATGAATGTGAGTGTGAATGTTTGTTTGTCTATATGTGCCCTGTGATTGACTAGCGACCAGTCCAGGGTGTACCTGCCTCCTGCCCAAAGCCAGCTGGGATAGGCTCCAGCATACCCACGTCCCTAATGAGGATAAGCGGTATAGAAAATAAATGAATGAATGAATGTCTCTGTAACTTGGATAATAGGCACATTGCATTATATGTAAACGAAACATTTTGGAGTTTTTTTTCCAAAATCACACGTTCTGACACACTGACAGGTAAGTGACCGAATTAGACTTGAATGTAATGAGTAGTAATTTAATGAAGATAGTAGCATTGCGCCTGGCGCATGCGTGATTCATGGCTAATGTAGAGTTTGACATTGCTCTCAGTGTTCCACTGAGGCTAACTGACGGCTTGTGACTGCTTTGGGGTGGGCTGGACCTCGAACAAAAACTGCAGAACAGTACGTGCTTTCACTTTAGGTCCATCAAAAAGCAGAAAACAAGCGCTTTTGAGAACATACGCCGCCAAAAGGGTTTGAAAGTCTTCATATTCCAAATGCAAAATACACCATTTTAGTCCTGAGCCAAGGACGAATGTACTTTCACACACACCGATGATTAAAATGTCTATGTGTCGTCACCACTGTAGACCTTCCTGTGGTGTCTCTGGGCAAAGATTGAGCTGCTACTCGGTCAGAAGATGACACAAAGAATATATAAGCTAATAATGACCTTCTCTTTCAGATATACTGTAAATGTGAACCATATAGTTTGCTGTGACCTTTCAGAGTTGTCGCTAAATCATTCTCAACAAATGAAATTGATTGTAAACTATTAGAAAGCTATATATATGAGTCAAGAATCAAGCTATTGTGTGCAGACCACACACACACACAGGCCTATATTGTGACTTTTATCTTGATGGCAAAGACTGACATTCTCAGTAGATTTCCTTTTTGGTGTGTTTGTAATATCTCTGTGAGTCAGCGCTCATGTCTCCGGGGGATTTGGTCATCAGCCCATTTTCTCAAGAATAACAGCTGTGTTCCAGGATGCAATCAAGCAATCTTTTAACCTCAAGCTGACATTTATATTCTTTGTGTTACGTCTTGAACAAAGTGAAAGAGGGAGGAACAAACAGAGATGACACTGCCACTAAGTATGTGTTCATAAAAGACTGCCCCTCCCTCCAAAAGCCAATTCCCGGGTCCATTATGCTCAAAGAGCGTAGTGATTGGTGGCAGTGTTTGTGACACAGCCGGCCAAACCTTTTCCAGAGCAATTTGCAGTGGCAATAAGCTCACAAACAAAAGTAAAGTCAATATTCACAAAAGCTGCGTTTTGTGCAAGTGGTGGCAACATTGCTGTCATGTTTTTTTTTATTTAGATTTGACACTAAGTGGATTAAGCAAGATTGAATTGCTAAAAGAGAGTAAAAAGGGGAACACTGGACATGTCCCCATTGTGCCAGGCTTCAGAGAAGTAGACTCCCTACAGTAATATGATATGCAGTCAGTCTTAAATCCTTGTCATGGCCCATGGTGGCTTAGTCATTTCACTTTAGATGTCCCACGGTGCCTTTTGCCTCTGATTCATGTATCATATTAATTTTTCTTACCATATGGACAACAACGTGTCCAAAAGAGCTGCCTGTCCAGACAATGAGGCCCTTTTCCTTATTTCATTTGAAAACCACAGAAGAAGGGTATTATTTTAGAGATGTCAGATGATTAATATTTGATACGCAGTCTAAGGACATTTATGACCATTTATGAAAATGGACTGAGGAAATGATATGACGATGACCTTGAACTTCCACAAATGCAGCTTACGTCATTTGGTACTCTGGCACAACGTAGATCAGTCTAGTATTTCAATTCCTCCAAAAATATGAACTTCACCTGCATCACGTACATTGCTTTTGGAAAAATGAAAAAAAAAGAAAGAATTATGTATAAAATCACTATATAACCTAAACACAGTGGAACATCAAAAGGCAAACAAGCTGTTTTGGCACCTGGCTAATATTTTAACATAATTATTTGTATTTCTACTCTGTTAATAAAAGGAATCTTAACATAAACATTACGGTCATACTGCTTTTCCTTTTACAGTAAAATACTGTAAAAAAAACCAAAAAACTTTTGTAAATTCTGTGGTAAAAAACTGGCAACTTGGTTGTAAAAAAAACAATGGTAGCGCTTTTCCATTAACAGTAATACACAGCTAATAACAACAGCTGTAGTTTTCGTGGTAGTGAATATTATTGCAATGATTTTTGCAATAATACCACTCCAAAATTTCTGGTGTATAAGATGTTGCCGCACCCACTGAGCCAAGAGGACAAAAACAGATTTGTACATTCATAAGTCACACTGGACTGTAAGTCGCACACATTATAAGACATGTTGCACCATGCACTAGTGTTGTGACATTCACGAACGAACTGGCTATTTTGAACAGCTCGTTAACATGAACGATAGGAACTGAGTTGTAACTGGGAATCGTTCTTTCCCCCTCAAAACAAGGAACCTCACTTTCAAAACTAAGTGATGGGTCCTGATCAGATGTTAAAATTGAATCCACACATATCAAAAAAGGTTATAATGAATAATTCACAATATGTCCAACTCATATTGATAGGATATCTTAATTCATTCCTGTGATATCCAAGATAAAATGAGTTAAGGCCAGGCTGGTTTCTTAAAAATTAAGAAAAGGAACCAAGATTCAGCTCCCACAGTGAGGCCATAAATCCCATCTCTACGAAGCACGTCCTTGAGGACCAAGCATCTCTTTAATTGACAGGAGCCAAGCAAGAGTTCTGTAAAAACAAACAATAAGCTTTACAAGTCATTGGAAATCACAGAAAGTCATTACTAAATATAATAGTCTGCTCATGGTGTCATCTTAGATAAACGGCTAAACTCATCACACAGCAACTTAACAATCAGTATGTAAATCTAAGACATATAGAAACAAGCAAAATTATGAGTTAAAAAAACTGTTTTTTACTGTTTTAGCAACTAAATCGATTTACGGTTTTTCAAAAAAATATATATATAAAATAAAAAACTGATTGTTTATTTGGTTTATTTCACCCCCCAACGTCTACCCGTCCGCCAAAAGTTTGTCAGACTATGAGTCGGTCCGTGGAAGGCTGAACACCACTGACATAGGGGATATTTGACATGCTTTTTTGCAGAAGGTTATTAAAGACAGCAGACAACATCTTGCGTTGTTATAGGGAATGCATGCATGCACATGGAGGTGACACCACTGAGCAACATTATGAGTTGTTTTGAAGAATTTCACACAATTTCAACCTGCCTACGATTTAATTTTGAAGTATCATTAATTGCATGTTCTTCCGGAAAACATTGGTTGAACTCCAAATTGTATGACTTTGGAGGTTCCGCTATACTGTTACAGCTAAAAAGCTAGCAGTCTAAGAGACTTAATGGATGCTGTGATGCTTGAGAAATAATCTTATTTTCAACAAATCTAAAATGTTGGGCCTGCCACAGAAGGGATGAACACAAACAAATGCAAAATAAAAATGTTCTTCACAAAACTTGATATCTTGATCTTAAAAGCAAATTAAAGTCCTCAAAAAGGAATCTGAAACGATTCCCACTGCAGATTGAAATATTTGTACATAATTGAAAGTATTTTATTACAATTATAGGTCTGTGAGTAGAGCTATGACTTTTGGATTGAGTGCGGATAGTGGATTGACTATGCTTGCAGAAAAAAACACACACACACACATACACATACACACACACACACACACTTGCTCAGTGTCAGCACTGCTAATACAACCAAACTATAAGTATAACTCTTGCTGTGGCTCATCGTTTCTACAACCTCTTAATAAAAAGGTAAATTAAACCCCATACTCGGCCATTTCCTCTCACAGACAGCAGTTAATGGCTTATCAAGAGTCTGTTCTCTCGACTGAAACTGATTCTCCTGTTCTTGTTGTAGCTTATATGGCTCTATTGGTGACACTGTGGTGTGGGTGTGTGAGCACAGCATCGCCAGGAGGCTCACAAGACTTTGAAGTCAAAAATATCCGATTAGGGACTGCCATGATCACTTAGGTAATTGTTATGAATTTTATACGGAATTGACTGCTAATCAATCGTGTCCTGCAGACATCGGGGCACAATCAAGTGCACGACTTGGCTGCAACCAGGAGATGCACTGCTGTTAAAAACAAATGGCCCCTGAGACATGTAGACATGTCAACGATGCCTAGAATCAACCAGTAAGACAGCGATTTGAGTTTGAAGGCACCATCTCCTTCACCTGGAGAGCCACTAAAACGGTCGCTTTTGAAGTTCCAGGTTAAACATCAGTCATGTCTGAATGGTTTGTTTGTGTGTACAGTGTGTGATATATGGTATTGATTATGTTGGAAAAGTGCAGTGTGTATGTATAAAAAATTGATAAAGTGTATAATAGGACTTCTTAGTGCTACAGACACGGACAACCTCATAGCAGCTCATAGGTTAGTGATGGGAATTTTGGCTTTTTTTTTTTTCAGATAGAGTTCTTTTGGCTCGGCTCACCAAAAAGAGCTGAATCATTCGGCTGCCAAAATTGACTTTAAAACTTTGAATGAACGAATATCTAATGTAAAAATATAATTATATGAAACGTTTAAATGACTTTATTTATTAAATATTTTCTACACACAAAAAAACAAAATGAAAAAAAAAACAAAGGAACATTTCAGTTAGACAACTGTGTGGGTTTTTTTTGTCCATTTTTAACTATTTACAGTGAAAAAACACATCATCAAAACATTACACTATCTCTTTCACACCCGTGACATTAGTGAAGATAAGCAGCATAGAAGATGGATGGATGGAATCTCCTTAGCTTTCAGAAACACAAAGTGCCTCAGCTTTTGTTCCTACTGCTTATATTATCACCTTTCCAGCTTGCTTGTGCATGTAAACCCTCACACTCCCTTCTTCTCAGTGTCGACACTTAGGACACATCAGATTTTGTCCAATCAAGATAACACAAGATCTCTTTCGCTTCGAACATCTAAGAGCCGTTCTGTTCATGAATGACCCATCTCTAACCATAGGCTCGTTAGCATTCAAAAGTGCAAACTGCAGACACACAACATGACATGTTCTCAGTAGCACTTTCTATTAATTCCAACCTCAAGACTAGATTTTGGCAGCACATTTCCAGTACACAATACACATCTCAGACTTTTTAAAAAAAATTTGAAATATTGTAAAATATGGGATCTTTAAGTATTGATTAATTCATTTTGAAAGTGTTATTAAATAGGGGAAGACTTAAAATACACCATTTCACTATTTGCCTGCTAGTGGTAAACTACAATATGGAAATCTAATTTCTATTCCTACTAATGCGGAAGTGAAATAAATCTCCTGGGGCCTGCTCCACCGCCCATCTCCTTCTTCCCCGAGGAGAAAAGCCCTAGTTTCAATGTTCACTTACATCATCAAAGGGCTCCTCTTTCTCATGTAATATTAACATGTGCTAAATCAGTGGCAAACAGCAGCAGTGATGTTTACACAGCATCAGTACCAGCTTGCAAAGCCACATAGAGCGGCTTGCCTTTTGTATTCAAAGATTAGCAGTCTCTGACACCCATGGGAGGTAGCTATATTATTGTAAAGGCTCACTGTTTTACAAGATGTCTAATTTAGGAAAAGCTCTTACATGGGGATGCTGGTGTCTTGTTTCAAGAACATTTTGCAAAACATTGTGTCCAATTTCAAAGTTGACCTATGAACAGCTAACAAGAATTACAGTACAGCTATTCATTTTGGATGCGTTTTGCAATAGTTTGACAACAATAATACCAGTAACAACTGGTATTATTGTTGTTGTTATTGTTATTTTTATTGTGTTGTGGGTAGCACGTTGGCCTCACAGTCAGGAGGTCTGGGTTGGAATCTCCGTTGGGCATCTCTGTGTGGAGTTTGCATGTTCTCACCGTGCGTGTGTGGGTTTTCTCCGGGTACTCCGGTTTCCTCCCACATTCCAAAAACATGGATCTTAGGTTAATTAGCAACTCTAAATTGTTCATCAGTATGAATGTGAGTGTGAATGGTTGTTTGTCTATATGTGCCCTGCGATTGACTGGCGACCAGTCCAGGGTGTACCCCGCCTCCCGGCCAAAGTCAGCTGGGTTAGGCTCCAGCATCCCCGCGACCCTATTGAGGATAAGCGGTGTAGAAAATGGATGGATAGTTTTACTTAGCTTTTGGCTCTATGAAAAGTAGCGCTAGTGAGAGAGACAATGAGAAACCACCAGTGACCAGGAGAAGAGAGAGGGACATTCATCTGTAAGAAGTGAACTTTTTGCCTCTGGCTGAAATCTGGCAATCAAAAGGCTTTTGAGGTGAAGTGGATTTTCATGCCAGATCAAATCTGCTGGAAATTAGGGCCATTAATCACATAGTGCCTCATTTAGTCCTTTTTTCTACATAGCAGTTTTGAAGTGTAACTGTGTTCGGGGAAAGAAGCAAGAGTGACTGGGGCCCTCAGCTGGAAAGAGTGAGCGAAAGATAGAAAATGCTTGGTGGTGCAGAAGAACAGCAATCAATTCTCATTATGGAAAATAGATCATCCCTCCTAATTAGAGCCGCAGCTTTTTACCACAGTACAAATGGCGAATTAACACAAGCTTAGGACACCAAGCACCGCCCACCACTGATTAATTAGGTGAGTGCAGGGGTGAAAAAAAATATGGTTTTGTCTCAGATAGTTTATTACAGCTAAAGTGCAATATCTTGCACAATGTCGTTGTCTTATAAGCTGCTCATGCAATATTGTGCCTTTCTAATAATCTCTAGCTACCATTTAACTATTCAACATGTCAAAAAAAGAGTAGAAGCAGAGCTTTTTTTAATCCTACCCCTTATTCAACTCAGCAGTTAGCGTTTTTCTACCTGTCATAAACATGTTTTCTAATGGGAAAGGAAGGATAAACCTGTGTAATTGTAAAGTGAATAGATGGGGTGTTTAGATAGCATATTCAGTAATAAAAAATGCATGCGTGAATAAATAGATGAGTACAAATTGACAAAGACGTTGCAAACAATTAACAAGTACGAGGCAGTGGAACCTCAGTTAGGGTCTGCCCTGGTTAGCGTGTTTTTCATTTAATATTTTTTCGGTTACATTTATTCCACAATTTTTCCTAAGTTGACATCTTTGAAAAGCTTCTCTGCAAAGGAGAAAAGGCTCAATGAAGAGACAGGGGAACAGCCTACGAGTTCCAAAAAGAGAAATCTTTAAACAGACAACACCAGGAGTCCTACTTGAAATATGGATTTATCGTGGAGGTGATACTCACATATGCAAAATATGCGGAGAAGGGCTCTCTAACGAGGCAATAAAGCCTTTAAAACTGCTATGCGACCAGAAGGCCAAGCACCCCGGATTAAAAGAAAAGCCCCTGGAGTATTTTGAAAGAAAAAACAGGACAGATGAAATGACTGTCGGCCACTACATCAGTAAATGGAAATGCACTGACAACATCAGTACTTGGTGGCAAACTGTATTGATTTGAGTGTCTCTTTATCGCTCATTCTTTAGCAATATTTGCACTTTCAGCACCCACCTTAGAACCACCCGTCCCACGATAAACAAGGAATACCAGTACTGTATGACACCCGTTTGGATTGAGATATGTTATATGTTACACTCTTACACAATGGCCAGGATGTGTCTAGGTCTTGTTTCATGTATTAAAAGTGTCTTCTTCAAGAACTTTCTGACATTTATTGAACATTATTTCAACTTGTGTAGCTTTACTTTGTCTTCTTGTTGGAGTAAACATTGCACATCCTTCTGGTTTCATTTTCTGTTGTGAATGTCATGTTTTTAGGAGCGACGTTATGACACTCCCAAAAATATAAAAAAGCTGGCTCTGAGTGTAGCGCCATCAAGAATATCTGTTAATGCAACTTGTAGTCCAGTGCGACCTATATACTGTAAGTTGTTTACTCTTTGTGTTAAATGTATTGATTGATGCGACCCGTACTGAGGAGTGACTTATAGTCCAGAAAATGTATACAGGAGTAAAAACTGACACGGACATTGTATAATGAATTCTATTTCACTACATCAGTTGAATGGTTAAAAAGCTCATGTAGAAATATACAGCAACAACAAAGTATGTCTGTGCCCGGTTATTGAATAATCATTACATGACCATAATGAAAGGCAAGGTGAAAATGTCCTCTGTACTAAAGAAAACTGTCACCGTCTCTGTTGCGTATACTGTATTGCTGTAAAGGCACTTTTATGGCAAACAGTGTTCAATGGTGGATGGATTTTGCTCCGTCAGTGGCAGAAAGGGTAATACAGTATACTTTCAAGCTCAAGGTTACCTCATGTTCTGTCCTTTTAGTTTGTGTTTTTGTTTTTCAAAAGTGACACGGAGTATGGCACAAAATAGGAATTTTCCTCCATCCATCCATCCATCCATTTTTTATACCACTTATTCTCATTAGGGTCGCTGGAGCCTATCCCAGCTGATTTTGGGCGGGAGGCAGGGTACACCCTGGACTGGTCACCAGCCAATCGCAGGGCACATATAGACAAACAAAGACATACAAACATTCACACTCACATTCATACCTATGGACAATTTAGAGTCGCCAATTAACCTAACATGCATGTTTTTGGAATGTGGGAGGAAACCGGAGTACCCGGAGAAAACCCACGCATGCACGGGAAGAACATGCAAACTCCACACAGAGATGCCCAACGAAGTGTGTTGCCAGTCATAGCAGTGCATCACTAAACACATCATTCTTTTTCCATCCCTATGGCAACAAACCCCCATGGGTAATGAAGCAAAGTAACACTCAGTCATGAGTCAGCCATTGAGGTGGGAAAACTTCTAACCCCAATGTGGGAATAAAAAAGGATTTTGTTCTCAAATATCCTGAGGAGGTCTTGATTGTTATTTAGGGAGTCTTTTTTTTTGGCAAATGTTCTTTGTAAAAATAATTTTTTATTGTCTACTGTCTACTTCAGTGTGAAGTACATAAGCCAGTAGCAACAAAACAATTGTATAAAAATACAAAACTTTTTTAAAATTACTATTATGTTTGTTTCCAGTGTAGGCTTCAACTTTCATTTAACCCTGAACAGGCAAGGCAGTAGAAGCTGTATTTTTATTATTATTATTAATATTATAATTAGAGATACTACATATTGCCTTTTTTCCGGTATCCAATAGTGCAAACAAAGTTTGTGCAAAATAAGACAAATAATGCAGCATGCAATACAACTTACAGAAAAAAGTGCCAAAAACGTGATTTGGAGATGTGATGTTACATTAGAAGTATTGATGGAAGAAGACGTCTCATTTCCCCACATCATGTTTTGCAAGGCAGAATGGATTTGGGATTACTTTAGTTTTCACGTTGTTTCCTGTTTTATGCTCTTATTTTGGTTTCCTGTTTCATGTTGGTGCGATGTGCAGCTGCTTTGCTGTCATGTGTAACGGTACCTAATTCTCATTAGTAATCAGCGCTACTATTTAGGTGGATTACTATTTAGGCGCATTACAGAACAAAATATAACACTTTACAGCCATTGCAAATTATATATTTACAATCCAAAGGCGAAACTCGGAAATAATTCCAGACTGTCAACAGTATGAATTTGTTGCTTTGTGTAGCACAGTGCATTTTGATGACGTTAATGATGCATTAACAGAAGTGTCCTTTAATGGCACAAATAGTTTTGACATGTGATTTACATACCCAAGTCCTGTTTGACCCTCGGCCCACACCGTAGTTTGAGGAAGCGCCATTGACTGTATGGACACAAGTGGCACCAAAAATGGAGCAGAAATGGAGAAAGAAAAGGGTATTTTGATTTTGTAAATTTACCTTGAAAGCCCTGGCAGATGACTCCTAAAACAAGGCCAATGTAATTTGTGTCTACTGTCGTGATTGAAATACACAAATGATGTACACTGGAGCAGTTCAGGTAAAGTTCTTGCCGTCATATGCAGCGGTATCTTGGCATACGGGTGTCCTAACTACCAAATGTTTAAGGTGCGAGCTGTGTCTCCACTGATGAAACTGCAAGCTAAAATTTTTGATGACCATGGTTCAAGTCAAGAAAGCATGTAAATAGCATTAGCCGTGCTAGCCGGTCTAACTAGTAGAACTATCTAGCCACAGGGAAAATGTTTAACACTTCAGTAGAGCATACATACATTATAGCGACCTAATGTATCTTATTTATTAAATGTTGTGTAAAACTATAACACACAAATTAAAATGACAAAATGAATACACAGCTACCATCCAGCAGGACTAGTTGTCTTTCAGAGAAGTGCACCACACAAATATGCACATCAGCACTCAATGAGGTCATCAAATGTTGCTTTTGTGCATTCTTATGTAGTATCAGCATTTGGGAGTCGAAATAAAAAGGGTAAACATACATTGTAGTATTCTGTACTGTGTGAGAACAAAGATGTTGTGTTCAAGGACCATCAAACACTGACACAAATTGCTGCTCGCAGTAAACAAACCAAATTAAAAAACTGGGGAATTTCCAACTGTATATTATTTTTTAATAAAAGTATAGTCCATATATCCAATATTGATATCCCTTAGACAGACTTTATTGAACTACAAGTGAAATAACTTGGTTACAGTAGGTCAATTGTAGAAGAAGAAGACAAAAGACTCTTAAACTTAAAAAAAAAAATGCAGCGCAATATAAATAAAATAATATATAAAATTAGATTACATTATTATATAAGTATAATATAATCAAATAAAACAAAAATAATATAAGTACTAAAAATAATATGAGATCAACACTATTTGCATATTTACAAATAGTGTATAAAAATATGTCTACAGGTACTACAAATAACTCCCCTGTGATTAATTATGGGTTTACTATGAACAAAGTGCCATTAATCACGACGAAATATTTTAATTGATTGACAGCTCGACAGCATACACACACTACTGGTCTAATTTTTTAGAATTTTCTCTGCAAGAAAATCCTACCTTTTTAAGGTGTTAATATAGTCTGTTTCTCTTCCATTGTTAATTATTTCTATATGTTAATTAATTCCATTCCATTAATTAACGCCATTAATTAATACCATGTCTCCAAATTGGTTGCTCCAAACCTTGCTTTTATGCAGACAGAGGATGTAGTAAGTACTCCATAGCTTAGAACACCTAAAGGAATTAGTTGCACCAACTGCTTGATGAACCTCTTTTTTTGCAGAATAGCTTTAAATTGTTGACCCATTTTATGGTCCCCGAAACAGGCATTTTTTGTATAATTCACAAATATGCATTAGCTATATAATATATCATATATATAATACATACAGGGCTTTCAAGCTAATTTTACAAATCAAAATACAACACAAACACATATATATATTGTATATAAAGTATGCATTTTAGAACTAAATAAACAAATGAAAATGGCATACTCTCTTCCATCCATCCATTCAGACATCCATTTTCTATCCTGCTTATCCTCTTTAGGGTCGCGGGGGTATGCTCTCGTGACATATAGAAACATTTGACTTGCTGTTATTAAATGAATATGTCCAACAGTGTGCCATTATAGGTGACATTGGTCCAAATGTAAAAGAACACTTTCTGATTGAGAATAATGCTGCACATGCTACGGGCTCCCCTCACCTCTGTGGAAATTTCAAATTTCCTCTTGCTCAATTATGCTCAAAAAAGAAGAAAAAACATTATTACACAAACAATACAAATGACTGTGGCTATTTCTAGTGCTTGAGTCACTATTAGATCACATGCTTAAATACACCCAGCATTGAAGTTCATCAATTATCATTGTTGAATGTCACAGGGTTGAAAGAGGATGTACTGTATATGTGGAGCTTATTTTGAAATTGTCTTTACAGAGAGCTTCACATTTCATTATGAATTGATAGATAATTCATCTGGAAGTGACCGATTGCTTTTTGTGTGCATGTGATTGTGCCATATGTGCACGTTAATGTGTGACTGCGCCCCAGAGGACTTTCGAGCCACGGTCGCCGATATAGAACAACTGCCTCAATAGCGATGTACCACACAGCCGTTCAGAGAGAACTGCAGCATGTTCAGTAAGCCAGCCGTGGCTGCTGTGAGATTAAAGTAACCACAATCTACAATATTGGATCGAAATACTGTAAGTCCCCTTATCTTGGAATACACAGTCACCAACACGCCTGACTTACATTACTGCTTATAACTTTGAGTTAGTGACGGATTTCCACCGGTACACCCATGCTTGTAAACATGGTACTCAGTGATGTGATGAGCATAAATAGAACGGCTCAGTGAATAAACTCTCTAAACATCTACGCTACAACATCATCTGATGCAGTTCACAATGAATTTTTATCTAAAAATATAATATAAAGGCAAATATATAAAACCTTTTAAGTAAAATAAATCTACTTACCATAGATTTCTTCTCAGTCAGCCATTGTGGGCATAACTCTTTGTGCAAAAGAGTTTTTCTCTGATTAGCCAAGCAAGATGGGGGCTGCATTGGGGCTCTGTACAACTAATCAGAACTGGCTGGCTTTGTGGCAAATCAGAAGTTGAATCAGAAATCTGGCTTGCTAAAAAAATTAACAAACAGCTGCATTGCTACTGTGTATGTGACAATGACTATGCCAGCATGTCCGGGAATTTGATTCTTAAGCTCTTGGGCCAATAATGGCAACACATACAGTAGAAGCTGAAATCTGGACAAATCTAACATACCGTACATGTACACTACAAGAAACACACACCAAAATGAAGATAATACACTGTTGGGAATAAACTAATGTAATTTAATGGAACAAGTACAATTTGTATTTGTACAAGGAAAGCCTGAAAATGAGAGGTCAACTTATGTGCCAGGTCTAGAAATGTATACATGCAAACCAAAACGTGGCTCTAAACGACATCTCCCAAGCAACTTGCTCAGAAAAGTAGTTCAAAGGATGAGCAAGTTGGTGGTAATCAATGAGGCAGTCATCAAACAACTGCAGAGAAGCTAAGAAAATAGATTAATAAGGTATGATCAATTCAATATTATTGAAACACAATACTGAATGTTAGAAAATGTTTTACAACAACAACACTTTACTTCCATCAGTTAAATACTGTTCAACTGATCTTCTCGAGGGTATAGCGCCAAAGTGTGTTCCAAACACTGTTTTCATGCAGACAGAGGAGGTAGTAAGTACTCCAGAACTCGGAATGCCTGTAGGAATTAGTTGCATTAAAATCAAAATTGCATGTAAGACAATTCACAACCATTCATTACTCCAGATTAGACGTTCAAAGCGGCAGTTGAGCTTTACAATCGTGCAAATAGTGAATCTGTCCAGTCAAGATAGATACAGTAAATCCCATGCCGCTCTGCATGTTCTTACTCGTACAGTTGAGCTAAGCCATTTCTTTTGTCCAGCCTTGCAGACAAGGTAGTACAAACATCTCCATCTATGTGACACCATTGGGAGTGTTGCTGTTCTCGTGTGCCCCTTCACCAGGAGCAAAGGCTCTGTGTAGTTTAGCCAGGGTCTCACTGGAGATGTCTGCTTCAGTCTAACCGCCAGGGAAATGGCCAACAGAAGTTGGCTGTCAAATAGCTGTTCTGTTGGCCCAGAACAACACAGGGTCAAGAGTGAAAACATCCCACACAACGAGCTAAAATGAATAAATGCTATCCGTATTGCTTTTTGGGGGGAAATTATCATATCTGTTATGTTTTCAATATCTGTATCTTTGTACACTACCGGTCAAAAGTTTTAGAACACCCCAAATGTTCAAGTCCAGTGAGTAGCTTGAAATGATACAAAGGTAAGTGGTGAAGTGCCAGAGGTTAATAAAAAGATTACCCCAAACTAAAAAATAAGGTATATTTTACAATTTTACAAAAGGGCCTGTTTCAGGGACCACAAAATCGGTCAACAGTTCAATGGAGGTTCATCAAGCCTTGGCAGTTAAGGGTTGATATATAACTTGCTTCAATTTACATTTTTGAAACCAAAAAACACAACACCACATATTGTGTTTCCTGCTGCTCATTTTCCCCACCTTTGCAGTGTTAGGTCTCAAATTATCTAGCAACATTCCGTCACTCTCTCTCGTCTGCCTCCCTTCTCTTTGTGTGCTCAAGTCTGTGCAGTGTGTGTAACCGCTCCCACTCCCTTCTGCTCAGTGTCGACACATACAGCAGCACACATGGTAATTCTAATGGTTGGATGCATTAGAACATGCATTCAAGTTACATTGGAATACATCACATAATAAAATTCATAGTTAAACATGTCAAAAAGGAGCAGGAAAAGGCAAATCTTATTTAATCCTACCTTCATTCTGTTTTAAATCAATTGCAACACATTTGTTCTTCACTTCCTGTATTCCAAATGCACTCCGCAAGTTTAAATTACTTTACATAATGTAAGGGAATGTGACAATGTAGTCAAATAGTTGTCACGGGAAATACTTTAACAGTCACAAAAAAATAATAACTATAAAATAGAACAGAATTTGGATGGTGGGTCCGGACAATGTAAAGGATGAAGGGATAGTAATAAGTAAGGACAAGCCAGATACTCGTTTCAGATGAGTATCCGTTATGGATCATGCATTTTTGCCAAGTACGAGCGTACGTCGTTTCACAACTGCTGTGTTCTTATTTGACTGGTGATATATAGTCAGTTGGAAAACTTTGTGCTGTGTTTTGAAAAAAATACAGTGAACCAAAATACAGTGACAGATTATTTCCCAGTTTGCCATCACTTGATGTTTGCATGAATCACCAACTTCACACAGATCATGAATTAATACAAGTATTACAGATCACTTACACACACACACACAATTTGAATCTCAATTTTGAGGATGTTCTGTAAATAGCTTTCAAATAAATAATAAATATGACAACTTCTGATCCACCCATTTCACTTGCATACTTAAAAGAAAGTACCGATCTATTTCCTGTTGAGCCACACCCACTTCCGGTTTGTGCCTCGCCCACTCCCAGTACAGATACAGATAATTTAGATGGGTGAACAGATACAGATAGTTGTGTATAATACTAACTTGCACATCTTGCTTCACTTTTTAGTGGAACTAGAATAATATGACGTAAAACGCCCACTTTCATGTGAACGCGCACTTAACACAAAGCAATAAACCAGACTTGACAAAGTAAGAGGATAATTACCATTGTGGGACCAATTGAGTCTGATTGCAGATTATAGATTCTATTGAGTTTCATCTTGAGCACAAAGCCTGGCTTGGTTAAGTAACTTATGCAGAATACCCCATGGACTCTTGTACTGTTTCTTTAAATCGCTCATTTAAATGCATCGTTTAAGTTTCTTACTCAATCCCTTCCATAAGTTGTTTCCACATACTGAAATGAAAAGTGTTTTAAGTTTTTTTTTTTTTTCCAGACCTTTTATTTCTCCTCTCTTGATGAGAGGAGCTGAAACAGCTTTTAGCTGTTTCAAAATGTACTAGATCCATCCATCCATCCATTTTCTATGCCGTATATCCTCATTATGGTCTCCGGGTATGCTGGAGCCTATCCTAGCTGACTTCGGGCGGGGTACACCCTGGACTGGTCGCCAGTCAATCGCAAGTCACATATAGACAAACAACCATTCACACTCACATTCATACCGATGGACCAATTAATAGAGTTACCAATTAGCCTAACATGCACGATTTTGGAATGTGGGATCAGCAAATTTTAATAGTTATGATTTTAGAAATACAGGGCTTGTATGTTCTAGGGTTAGGGCTAGGGTTGGAGTTAGGGGTTAGGGTTAGGGTTGGTGGTTAGGGTGCTCTATACGCTGCGTTATGGATTATCCTGATCCTAACTGATCTTTTTTACAGTGCAGTTAGTGAGTGAAGTGTACTTTTAGTAGTTATTTCCTAATATCTCCACACAGTAACTCAGATACAGTAGTACCAGAGAGCAAGAGAGAGAATGGAGTGATTTTTGGTCAACGATTTTGCTTTATTCAGTGGAAAGGTATTTTACTTCCTTGCTCGGCGCATTAATTTCACATACAGTAGCAATACAGAAACGAAGACCTACACCTAGCGTTAACTTTGCTTTTCAGAAGGCTTTATAGGCGGAATATTATTACATGCATTCATAGCTGTCTATTTGTTGTTATATATTTAGAACATACAGAAAAGGGAAAGACGTGTTCGTGTTTCACATAAGGATTGTGGATGATGAAAAAA
Source organism: Oostethus manadensis (assembly GCA_024372805.1). Classification (NCBI taxonomy): domain Eukaryota; kingdom Metazoa; phylum Chordata; class Actinopteri; order Syngnathiformes; family Syngnathidae; genus Oostethus; species Oostethus manadensis. The sequence continues at coordinate 1,388,851 of QODF01000011.1, forward strand.
ATCCCCAAAATGTCTAGTTTTCCTTTAACAGGACATTTTTTTGTTGTCAGGAACAAATGTGAAATTTTTTTTCTAGCTTAGCGATTGTTGTTTAATTTAAGGTGCAGGGATGGCAATTATAGGAAGAAAATATAAAATGCATACCTTCTGGCAAATTTGACCTGTATTCAGTCAACCCAACAAAATGGCTTAGAAAAAAAACTCAATGGTGCAAAATATCTCTAGGCTCGCTCTTTTTTCAATTATTGAAAAAGAGCCATAGAGCATGTTTCAGCACTTTCATGTTCTCACTATAGGTGTGTCATGTGGTAGGTCACAATGGCAATATTACAGTTACAGTCACAGTTTTTCTTTTAGGTAAGCTGTGCCCTTTGCTGTTTATCAGCCTTGTTGCATGAATGCAAAGAGTACTGTACAGGGGGGTGTAACATTACATCTATTTGTAATGTGATTTTTTGGCATGAGGCGTACAGATTTCCCAAACAGTACACTATGAGTGAGAGACAGGAAGTGTGCCTGGTTGCAGATGTGCCTGTTATGCATCCGCTTTGTAAATAAATAGAGTGCAGCGCAGCCTTAGCCTAGCGGGAGTCATGGCTCACCACAGCGCTAAGGAGAATCCAGTGCCTGGAGACACTTTTGTGTCGTTAAAACCTCTTGTTGGGGAACACATTACCTTCCCGATGAAATGGGTAAACAGACAACAACAAGTATATAAGACAACTTCAGTGTGCTTTCTTTTACTAAAAATAAAATAATAATTCAAACTTTTGTAAATTATGTTGCAAACAAGCTGGTGTCCAAAGTGTGGCTCCGGCTACATAGAGTATCTGTCCCACATCTCAGTTTTGATTGATTGACTTTTAACTTGATGGATAGCGTTCTCAAAACTCAATTTGCAAGCGGAATGCGGGGGCGAACGAACCAGAAGGGTTAAATCAGCATATTTTAAAAATACTATTAATTGATTATAAATGAAATATATTGTTGTATTATCCATCCATCCATCCATTTTTCCACCGCTTATCCGGGTCCGGGTCGCGGGGGCAGCAGCTTCAGTAGGGAAGTCCAGACTTCCCGGTCCCCGGCGACCTCTTCCAGCTCCATCGGGAGGACACCAAGGCGTTCCCAGGCCAGCTGTGAGACATAGTCCCTCCAGCGTGTCCTAGGTCTTCCCGGGGGCCTTCTCCCGACTGGGCATGCCCGAAACACCTCACCAGGGAGGCGCCCGGGAGGCATCCGGACTAGATGCCCGAGCCACCTCAACTGGCTCCTCTCGATGTGAAGGAGCAGCGGCTCTACTCTGAGCTCCTCCCGGATGGCCGAGCTCCTCACCCTATCTCTTAGGGTGAGTCCAGCCACCCTACGAAGGAAACTCATTTCCGCCGCTTGTATCCGCGATCTCATTCTTTCGGTCATGACCCATAACTCATGACCATAGGTGAGGGTGGGAACGTAGATCGATCGGTAAACAGAGAGCTTTGCCTTCCGGCTCAGCTCTCTCTTCACCACGACGGTCCGGTACAGCGACCGCATTACTGCAGATGCTGCACCGATCCGTCTGTCGATCTCACGCTCCAACCTTCCCTCACTCGTGAACAAGAACCCGAGATACTTGAACTCCTCCACCTGAGGCAAGACCTCACTCCCAACCCGGAGGGTACAGTCCACCCGTTTCCGACTGAGAACCATGGCCTCGGATTTGGAGGTGCTGAGTCTCATCCCAGAAGCTTCACACTCAGCTGCAAACCGCTCCAGTAAACGCTGAAGGTCACAGCCTGATGAGGCCATAAGGACCACATCGTCTGCAAATAGCAGAGACGAGATCCTAAGGTCACCAAGCTGGACTCCCTCAACACCTTGACTGCGCCTAGAAATTCTGTCCATGAAGATTATGAACAGAATCGGTGACAAAGGGCAGCCTTGGCGGAGGCCAACGTTCACCGGAAACAAGCTCGACTTACTGCTGGCAATGCGAACCAGGCTCCTGCTTCGATTGTACAAGGACCGAATGGCACGTAGAAGCGGACCATCAATCCCGTACTCCCGGAGCACCCCCCACAGGACACCACGAGGGACACGGTCGAATGCCTTTTCCAGGTCTACAAAGCACATGTAGACTGGTTGGGCAAACTCCCACATACCCTCGAGTACCCTTGCAAGGGTGTAGAGCTGGTCCAGTGTTCCGCGACCGGGACGAAAACCACATTGCAGCTCCTCTAACCGAGGTTCGACTAACGGTCGTACCCTTCTCTCCAGCACCCTGGAGTAGACTTTCCCAGGAAGGCTGAGGAGTGTGATCCCCCTATAGTTGGAACACACCCTCCGGTCACCCTTTTTAAAAATGGGGACCACCACCCCGGTCTGCCAGTCCAGAGGTACTGTTCCTGACTTCCATGCAATGTTGTAGAGGCGTGTCAACCAACACAGTCCTCCAACATCCAGAGCCTTGAGAAATTCTGAGCGGAACTCGTCTACCCCCGGAGCCTTGCCACTGGGGAGTGATTTGACTACCCCAATTACCTCAGCCACGGTGATAGAACTGTCCACGTACGTATCCTCAGACTCTGCTTCCTCTATGGAAGGCATGTCAGTGGGATTGAGAAGGGCCTCGAAGTATTCCTTCCACCGACCAACTATATCCACAGTCGTGGTCAGCAAGCCCCCGTCCGCACTGTAAACAGTGTGAACTGGGGGCTGCTTCCCCTTTCTGAGGTGTCGGACGGTTTGCCAGAACCTCTTCGAGGCCGACCGAAAGTCGTGCTCCATAGCCTCACCGAACTCCTCCCACACCCGAGTTTTTGCCTCGACCACCGCCGAAGCCGCGTGCCGCTTGGCCTGCCGGTACCTGTCAGCTGCTTCGGGAGTCCCGCAAGCCATCCATGCTCGATAGGACTCCTTTTTCAGCTTGACGGCAGCCCTAACCCCCGGTGTCCACCATCGGGTTCGGGGCTTGCCGCCACGACTGGCACCGACCACCTTGCGGCCGCAACCACAACTGGCTGCCTCAGCAATAGAGGCACGGAATACGGCCCATTCGGACTCAATATCCCGGTCCTCCCTCGAAATGCAGGCAAAGCTCTGCCGGAGATGAGAGTTGAAGACTCGACGAACGGGAGATTCTGCCAGACGTTCCCAGCACACCCTCACTACGCGTTTGGGTCTGCCAGGTCTGTCCGGCATCCTTCCCCGCCATCTAATCCAACTCATCACCAGGTGGTGGTCAGTTGACAGCTCAGCCCCTCTCTTCACCCGCGTGTCCAGAACATACGGACGCAGGTCTGATGATACGACCACAAAGTCGATCATAGACCTGCGACCTAGGGTGTCCTGGTGCCAAGTGCACTTATGGACATCCTTATGTTCGAACATGGTGTTCGTTATGGACAAACTGTAATTCGCACAGAAGTCCAGCAACAACACACCGCACGGGTTCAGGTCAGGGAGGCCGTTCCTCCCAACCACGCCCCTCCAAGTCACACTGTCATTGCCCACATGGGCGTTGAAGTCTCCCAGCAGAACTATGGAGTCACCAGCTGGGGTGCTCTCCAGCACCCCTCTGATAGACTCCAAGAAGGCTGGGTACTCTGAACTGCCGTTCGGCGCATACGCACAAACCACAGTCAGGACCCTTTCCCCAGCCCTAAGGCGTAGGGAAGTGACCCTCTCGTTTACTGGGGATGACTCCAACACAGAGGCACCAAGCCGGGGGGCTAACAATAAGCCCACACCAGCTCGCCGCCTCTCCCCAGCGGCAACTCCAGAGAAGAACAAGGTCCAGCCCCTCTCAAGGAGTTTGGTTCCAGAGCCTAAACTGTGGGTTGAGGTGAGTCCGACTATATCTAGTCGGAATCTCTCCGCCTCTTCCACAAGCTCGGGCTCCTTCCCCACCAGAGAAGTGACATTCCATGTCCCAAGAACCAGATTTGGTCGCCGAAGCCCAGGTCGCCCGGACACCCGCCCTCGACCACTGCCCAAATCACACAGCACCGGACCCTTATGCTTGCCCCTGCAGGTGGTGGGTCTGCGGGGGGGAGTTCCCGTGCGGCTTCTTCGGGCTAGGCCCGGCCAGGTCCCACGGGTGAAGACCTGACCACCAGGCGCTCGCCTGCGAGCCCCTCCCCCAGGCCTGGCTCCAGGGTGAGGCCCCGGTATCCCACGTCCGGGCGAGGTGCGGTCACTCCTCATGTTTCTCTTCATACGGGTCTTCTGAATCACTCTTAGTCTGGCTCGTCACCTAGAACCTGTTTGCCTTGGGAGACCCTACCAGGGGCATAAAGCCCCCGACAACATCGCTCCTAGGATCACTCGGGCACTCAAACCCCTCCACCGCGGTAAGGTGGTGATTCACAGAGGGGTTGTTGTATTATATATATTTTATTAGAAATATTAAATTAATTTTGTAGACCAAAGCATGGGTTACTGTATGGTGGTCTACGTTGAATTGGCTTCCCTTACATTCTTCAGTTTTTCTAAACAGTTTTTCTAAACTGACTCCTCAGTGGAAAAAGTTTGGACTACCCTAACCCTAACCCTAACATCCTACGGTCTTTATATTAGTTCAAATTTATGTTTGTATTATTTTTATTTTGCAGTTGATAATTGTATTGATTGGAGAATGACGTGCCAGCAGTTTACTAGATCATTACAAAAACCATTGAAAGTGTTTACACAAAAGCTAAGACATTTTATGTTCTGCATGTTGTTCACTTACTGTCACAAAAATGAACCAAACAATGACCTTAAAACTTTTCCACGTACCAAATTTTGATTATGGTGTACCGCTGCACCCCTCATGCTAAGTGGAAGTACAATCAATGGAATTGAGTGAGGCCTGCTAAGGTGCTATCACAAGTATCAAGTATCACAAGTATCACAAAACCCTATCATGTTTAAGTATAACAATGTTTGTAATACAGTTAGTATTTATAACATTATTTAGAATGGATTACATTATCCCTGAACAGTAAGGTAAGACAGTAGTTCATTTTTATTGTGGAAAATACATGACACTCAATATTAAAAAAATGCATGTTATACTCTTATCCTATGGTCATTAACCTTTCATTATGCTGTAAGTTTCAGATTTGCTATTACCATGCTGTAAAAGTAAAGTGCTTCACAGATGCTCTTGTGCCACGGCTATTAATTCTGAGTTAAAAAACAAAACAAACAAACAAAAACACTCTTTCTGTTTGGTAAGTAAGTTCACGCACTAGTGAATGACCCTATTTGACATTAAGAATGAATATAAGGAGGAAATTTAATTAGACAAAAGTTCAAAAACAAGGACAGAGGCGTGAAGATGGTTGTTGTTACCATGGGAAATAATCTAAATATTATTTGCTTTAACATTTACATACAGTTACAATGATCTTCATATGGGTGGCAGAGTTTCTTGGCGTTGTGTTTGCTGTTGTGACGAACAGTTCAGTCCAACTAACATGTCTGAGGTTATGTCTCTTTAAAAAAATAATGATAATAAAACGGTTATATTTGGGTGTTGTTGTTTTTCTCTTCCTCTAATATAACCAGTGGTGTGCTGTCACGGCCAGCAAAGAAAGCAATGACACACAGTTAGTAACTCAAATTCTAGTATTTGTTCCATGAAATTGTATTATTTGGTTTCAAGTCTGTTATCTTCATTTGGTAGCATGCTTCTTAGCTGTACTGCTTCCAGTAGTGTAAAGTAAGTGTCTATTACATTGTTTTGCCTAATCACATTTCAGCTTCTATGCGTTGCTACGTCAATCTAATCTGCCCAGGGCCTTCAGAATCAGTACTGCTTGCCTATGTTACATACACAGTATTAGCAATGAGGTTGAACTTACATTCACCTCATAAGGCCAGCTAGTTGGTTGATGTTTAAAAGCCTATTCCCTAACACTCAGTTACCTTTGCGCTTGAATGCATCTCATGATAAGCAGGACTTCATTGATCCTGATCCGACTTGCAGAAAGTAGACAGGAATGGAGATTTTCATCGTCCTGAGTGTGTTATGTGAACAAACAGGTTACTTTATATATGTATCCACTTTATATGTAAGGCAGACAGGGAAACGGTTTGACTGCCACTTCCCAAGTAAGTCTTCCAGACCAGTGCGTAAGAGTAAATAAGACTAGAAATAATCCACAAAGTCAGAGAAATTGCAGTAGTACAGTAGTGTAGAAGTGACAAGCAACTAATTCACAGAATGATACAGGAGAGGGAGGTCAAATCGCCCAAGTACAGCACGATACGAAAGGGCAAGTGTGGTGACGCCCTTTAGTATGTTCTTTTTTGAGCACCAGTTTATTGACCTGTTGTGTTTAAACAAATTAGGCCAGGTAAGGACGAGTAGTCTATGTGATAATAGAGGCAAAAAGCCTGTTCTCTTCTAATTAGAAATATGCCTGACACCTCTCGACTCTTCAGATGGGCAAAATATCACACAAAATAGCTGACTTTAACTTACAGGCAACTGCTGGCCTTAGTGGTGTCCTTTGTAACAATAAATCTGATCACTATCACCATTACAAAACCCTGCTTGGTGTCTGTATTGGTTGCTGTGTGCAGCCAAGAGACATGCCTGGTTACAAATATCCAATTACCCAGTGCGCTAACAACACTCATGGGATTGCAGCTGTGAAACGGCCCCGACTCCTACAACCTGCCTTCTGCTTTATATATGTTATGGAAATAGCCTTAAATGCTTCAGGCTGGGTCCCGGCTGGTCATAAGACAACAGAAGCAGCAGAAGCAAGGCCACTGTATCCACCATGTTTTTAATGAGTTCGCTATACAAAACAGCCCATTTCAAGGTGGAAAGTGAAGATTGAAAGTGTTATTTACAGTGGAAATGGTCTGACATTACTTTCTATGGAGAAGTGGGTGTTACGGTGTTCATTGTAAATATGAAGACCGTATGCAGGCATTATAAAGATAAAAAAGGGAATAATTTCACCTTTTACAGTGCAATGTTGCCACCTAGGAAAGCATGCTTTTTGCACATGTGCATGTAAGTACTGATTCCCACTTTGCTTTTGCTTACTCACCTACAGAATTATTATTTTGAAATGTACAATGGTTGGGTAGACTGATAAATTAGTTTTTGAATTGATTGTTAGTAATTCTGTTCATTGCATGGAGATGATTGTTGATTTATCATGTTTTGCACAGTGTTGCCACAGTTACTTTGAAAAGGTAATCTGACTCCTTTAAACATACTTACTTTACTGATAACTTTATTTAACGTTATTCAAAGTAACTAAGAAAGATTACAGTGTAATTTATTTGTTACATTTACAGCAACCAACAAAGCACTTTGTGGCTCTTTGTATGTGCGCAAACCAAAACTCTACATGGTCTCATGGCTTATGTTTTTCAAGTGAGCAATGGTGGTTTAGAGGATAGGGATTTTTTTTAAACACCCGCTTTTCAACTAATTGTCCAAATGAACTGCCTTAAGCGTGTAAATATAATAAATGCTGGGGCTTGTTTTTTTTCTAAGATTCTACTGCACCTACTGATAACTTGTTTGCCATGTAGCAATAAAAATATACCAAGAACAGATATTAATCTGTGTAGTCACATTGGACTACTATTATTTTGAACACCACTCTATGCACAAAGGCCAAAAATAGTCCTAACTCGCAATCTAAAATAATTCCTTTAAAAAATTCCTGGATCCAGACAGTGATCCGAATCACCCCCAAAACATAATCATTTCTTCGACATATCCCATTTCTGACAATTCCTGAAAATTTCAACCAAAGCAATTCACACATTTTCAAGTTATTATGAAACTATACAAACAGATAAACCCTGTCAAAAACAACTTCCGCTCTTCGCTTTGCAGAGGTAAAAAATAATCACATGGTCAAAACACAAACACCTAGTAAGGAATTTGTTTCCGCTCGATGAACTGTTCATCCACACGTTTCATATAAAACAATCAACTATTCCAGCATCACTAAAAGTCATTCTAGCCACTCATTTGATTTAATTTAATCGTCCCTTTCTCCCTCCCCCCACATTTTAAAGGTTAAGCATTAAGGTCTGACAACTGCTGACCTTTCGCACCACATGCATCTATTATCCAGCAGGACTAATCATGCTTTTCTTATGCGTCAGGCTGATGCGAGGACGGCAGAAGGATGTGACATGAAGAAATGTCAATGTCTCACTCTTAGTGGGTTTTGTTAGGGCTACCATACATGCTCACATAATCTCTGGAGATTGCCTCTGATAATGATGTCTTTGAATTTGTTTAGTTGTTGTATTATGATGTTGTAACTGGTCAAATTAAGGAAGATTCATACTTTTAAAGGTTTATAAGATATTGCTTTAAGCTGATGTTTTCGACCCTTGACCAAGCGATACAACAAATATCATGGGGGTACATGAATAAAAATTAACAACAGCTTGACTATCGTGTCGTCAGACTTGCTTTGTTTTGGACTTGTTTTGGACGCTCGGGTGAACAGAGGGGCGGAGCTGTCAACCAATCACCACCTGGTGGTGAGTTGGTTCCCGTTGGCGGGGAAGGAAGCCGGTCAGACGTGGCAAAGCCAAACACATTTTGAGGGTGTGCTGGGAACATCTGGCAGAGTTCCCTGTCAGAAGGAATTTCAATTCCCACGTCCGGGAGAGCTCTGGCCATTTTCCAAGGGACGCAGTGGACATTGAGTCCGAGTGGGACATGTGGTAATGGGATTGGTAAGATTCTGAGGGGGCTGTCGGGTAACTGACCTCCAAGATGCAGAGAGAAGTAGAAGCAGGCCAGCTGGGATAGGCTCCAGCATACCCGCGACCCTAATGTGGATAAGCGGCAAATATGCTCACTTATTCATTAACAGCCCGTAATGTAGAGATCGGAGCGCTTTTCCACCTTTAAGGCACACAAAGTGCGTTGACACTGTTACTGCACTTATGACGTGGCACACATTTATTTAAATTCAATGACAGTCTCTCAAAATAATTATTGTATGTCTTCTTGGTTTCAAGTAAATAAAAATACATTTTTGCTACTAAAATCACTCTATAATAAGGCTTTAACTATTTTAGATGAAAAAGCCTTTAAAAGGATCATTTTCAGCTCATAAGTAAATACAACATATTAAGGTTTGACAATTTAATCGTCTACTCAGATGTGTGATTAATTTTTAAGATTTTGAATAATGCCACCCGACCACCCCCGAAGAGGTTTGTACAGTTGTGCTCTGAGAAGACAAGATGAATGTTACAAGAATGTTTAGGTGTACAGCCCATAATCACTGTGGACTACCTCAAAGAAGCTCAGGCTTTGCTTAGACAGCCTTTTTTGCATAATCAAAAATATGTTCTGAGCGGAATGATGCAACCGTACTATGGTCAAGTGCTGTGATATAATAATTGAATTGTTAACCAATTAAATAAATTGTTGACTGAGGTGTTGTGTCAATGGCTGTAGATACAGTACGTACTGTATATGTTTAGATAAACTATATGGACGTTAAGTGTATTTTATTGATTGTATTGTTTTATTATTGATTGTATTTATTGTTTTAATCTACCTGCCCAGGGACTGCAGATAGAAAGTAGCTTTAAGCTAAATTTGGTGTAAACCATCTCTTCTTGTGGTAAAGATTGAATGAAAACATTTCTTTCCCCCCAGTGAGGGCAAAACAGAAAATATTTGGCTAACACACCTCCACCTGTGCATCAAGCTTCTGTTTTTGTTGCTTGACTGTTATGACAATTGCCGATACCGTTTTGCTTTGACTGCTCTTTGAACCACAAGTGGAGTACTATAAAATGCCGTCTGAGTGGAGTCCCTTGGTCATGAATGCCACGAAGTGCAAGTTGATGCCCTAATTGACAAGAAGCATCAACTTTAATGCTGTCGAAGCGGAAGCTGATGCCGGTAGTACAGCCTGCTTGAATCTGCATTCAAGTGGGTGATTCCCTGCTTCTCTTTGGCCAGGAATGATAGAGATGGTGACGGATGGAGGCTATTCTGTACAGATTGCCGGCAGATTGCGGGTTAAACCCTTCAAGCCCCCTTACGTTCAATGGTTGTTCTCAATTCAGTGACTGTTGTAGGTCTCATTGCGTAGACTTTGCTACATTCACACTGCAGGGTAGGATTCCCAATTTGGATTTTTTAATGAGGTCGTTCACATTACCAAACAAATGCGACTTGTGATGTGAGCGCAACGCACCTGCAAAGTGTAGTAAGAAAAGATCGCTGCGGTCTGCGCTGCGGTGATGTGCGAGACCATTGATTTGATTTCTGATTCGATACTGGGTAAAATTCAGGCTGGTATCGTCGATACCAATTAAATACTATGTGCAGATTCATCTAATGTGTCTGGTAAAAGTTAAAACGTAGTGTACAGTATTTTAAATAATAGCATAAAGAATACAAGACATCGTAGTCATTTATTGATTTATTTTAAACCGTGAAGTATATTGAGGTACCGGGGTGATACAATATAGACAAGCTAATATATAACATCAGAAAAAACAAAAGGACAAAAATCAAATACCAGAAGTATCAAAAGTATCACATTTTTTATTTCAGAATCGACTTTAAATCATCAAGAGCTGGTATCGGAGAAATCGACATTTCAGTATCGGTCCGCACATTACTAGCATGCTCTCCTTAACGTGTTTGTGGCAATTTCAAGGATTTTATGCAACAGGGGTCAAAATTTTCTCAAGCAAATAATTCCGTGTAGAAGATGAAGAAGAAAGATGGCTAGAATTTCGATGTGGAAGTTTGCTGACAAAACGTCTGTTCCAAGGTGTGTGTGGGTGGATTGGCGAGACACTGCCAACAGCTGCTTCACTAACAACATATAAAAATCATTTTTGGATGACAAGAACTAAAGTCCTGGTAAGCAGGGTGATACACTCCTTTCCATGATGTATACAGTATGTTGGATAAACATATGCGACCTGAACGTTCACATCGCATACATAGTCAAATTATAGCCACATACGAATGAGACCTAAATAGCATTAAAAAAATATATATGAATCGTGCTGTTCACACTGACATGAAAAAAATCAGATACAGGTCGCATATGAGCAAAAAAAATCAGAATTGACCTGCAGTGTGAACATAGCTTTTGCCTTTTAGGTATCCCCATAAAAAGAAGTGTAGTGGTGAACGTGGAGGGTATTCACAACCCCCCGCTCAATCCACCTGTTGGCAAGATCTCAAGGAAGCCACTACTTTTTTCTTAAACTTTGAACCATGCGGCTTATACACCGGTGTGGCTAATGTATGGCCAGGAAATATACAATACAATATACAATATAAGTACCAATATGAGTTTAAAATAATAAAAAAACAAGCTTTTATAACATTTTTGCCTAATGCATTCCATCTCTGCGCTGCAATGATGTCAGCCTCCCTCTGGGCTCAGGAGTCCAAAGGCTTCCTCAGGTGGACACAGGCAGTATTGCAGTGCCCCGGCAGTCCTCTATTTATTTTCAATGCTGGTTGTGTACACGCTGCGCACACTTGAGCTGTAGCTTTGCTGCACCGTGTTGGAGGCAGGACTTGGTGGGTTGTGAAAACATCGCTAATGGTGAGGGAAGTGGCGGGAATGTGGAAATAGCGGCAGGCACATAGGGTAGTACCTCCCGTAAAACTCCTCGGCAGAAAATGCACTGCTAAAAGATAGATATGACCTGAGAATGAGAATATTCATTCATCTGTTTTCTATACCGCTTATTCTCATTAGGGTCGCGTGTATGCTGGAGCCTATCCCAGCTGACTTCGGGCGAAAGGCGGGTTACATCCTGGACTGGCTATCTACATAATAATAGTGTTAATAATAGCACTGAAGGCAACAGTGGTGTTCAAGATTTTACTGTAAATGATAATGATGATGGCTGGGTTTACTTGAGGGATGAGAAAAAGTATCACAAGTGGATCAGACACTTTGATGAGCCTGTTGATGATCCGGTATTGTGGAGACAGGCATCTGACAAATTCTGAGCCTGGTGATGTCATAACATGCAAATTAGTTTAGTGAATTTATGAGCATTTTTGTGCTAGAAAATGCTTAATTTAGGCCACTAGTATGTAACATTTAATTAAATGTGCATTTTTTGGGCTAGATTGTAGTCAACCACAAAACAGCATTAATTTATTAATTTTTCAAAAAACGCAATAGAACGAGGGACGACTCTATTATATTAATATTCTTTACATTATTATTATTATTTTTTGTATATATCTTTTCTACATTTTATTTTATAGACTTTTTCAAAAGGGTCCACACACATTTGCTCTAGTTGTCTTGTTCAGACATTCAGACAATGTTTGAGGTGTCAGTGTTATAGAACATTGGTTTTCAACTGGTTTGGCTGCATGACCCACTATCACCCCTTAATGACAAGCCAAGACCCAAATTGCAAAAAGTCTTTTGATGCATTGTAAAACAGAACATACCAAAATAAAGCATGTAGCATGTAGCTCTGTGACATTCAAATGAATGAATTCTGGTCGCGGAACTGTGGAACAACTCTATACTCTCGGCAGGGTCCTTGAGGGTGCATGGGAGTTTGTCCAACCAGTCTACATGTGTTTTGTGGATTTGGAGAAGGCATTCGACCGTGTTCCTTGGGGAATACTGTGGGGAGTGCTCCGGGAATATGGGGTATCGGACCACCTAATCCAGGCGGTTCGTTCCCTGTATGACCGGTGTCAGAGTTTTGTTCGCATTGCCGGCAATAAGTCGGACCAGTTTCCAGTGAGGGTTGGACTCCGCCAGGGCTGCCCTATGCCACTGATTCTGTTCACTACTTAATGGACAGAATTTCTAGGCGGAGCCAGGTTGATGAGGGGTTTCAGTTTGGTGGCCGCAGGATTCAATCTATGCTTTTTGCAGATGATGTGGTCCTGTTGGTTTCATCACCTCCAAGTCCGAGTCCATGGTTCTCGCACTGGAAAGAGTGGAGTCCCATCTCCGGGTCGGGGATGAGGTCCTGCCTCAAGTGGAGGAGTTTAAGTACCTTGGGGTCTTGTTCACGAGTGACTGAAGGATGGAACGTAAGATGGACAGGCGGATTGGTGCAGCGTCTGCAGTGATGCGGACTCTGCACCGGTCTGTCGTGGTGAAAAGAGAGCTGAGCCAAAAGGCAAAGCTCTCGATTTACCGGTCGATCTACGTTCCTACCCTCACCTATGGTCATGAGCTTTGGGTAGTGACCGAAAGGACAAGGTCGCGGGTACAAGTGGCCGAAATGAGTTTTCTCCGCAGGGTGGCTTGGCTCTCCCTTAGAGATAGGGTGAGAAGCACTGTCATCCGGGAGAGACTCGGAGTAGAACCGCTGCTCCTCTGCATTGAGAGAAGTCAGATGAGGTGGCTCAAACATCTGGTTAGGATGCCTCCCGAACGCCTTCCTGGGGAGGTGTTCAGGGCACGTCCAACCGGTAGGAGGCCTCGGGGAAGACCCAGGACACGTTGGAGAGACTATATCTCTCAAACGGCCTGGGAACGCCTCGGCATCTGCTGGGAAGAGCTGGAAGAAGTGGCCGGGGAGAGAGACCTCTGGGCTTCCCTGCTTAGCTTGCTGCCCTCGCGACCCGACCTCGGATAAGCGGAAGAAAAAGGATGGATGGATGGATGAAATCCATTATTGGTTACATTGAAAATCTCATATACGCATTAGCAAGTAACATTAGCATTTTTAGATGTCGAATTCAAACACATCCAAGCATAACAATTTAATAGAAAATTAAGATGCATAATTCACTTTTTCAGCTTTTATATAACACGCATAAAATAGTAACATTTTTTAAGACTCAACAAGAGATGAGACTGACACAGTCGTCTTGGCAGTAGACTACTAACACACATTGTTGATCTTCTTTTGTCAGAATAGTTCGTTGCATTAAAAAAAATCTAAAAATATGTTTTGATTATTCACTTTACTATAGTTGGTCATGGAAGTCATCTTAAAGACCATTCCTATTTTTGCATATATAATTTTTATGATATTTTTTGCATGATGATGTAGATATTTGTCAAGGAATAATGCTACAAGATGTAGTTTGGTTTTGGTTTAGAACCAAAGAGATTCAGTTTTAACAATATCAGTGACATGCACACTTGTCAGAGACTATCTGTGGGCATGAGCTTGACATATCAACTGTGTATAGGATAGCAACTGTCATCTACTCTTGTCAGTGAGCTTGTCATTTAAACTGAAATGATGAGTTGTGTACTGCAGAGAGAAGAGAGTTTGTCGTGCAAGCGAACGTGCTAGGGGAGCTGGTATTAAAAGACACAAAAAACATCAAAAGCCAGTAATCAAAAGACCGCTCCGTGACTTTAGGTCATGTCACCTATTGTGTTTTTTCAGTTTGTTTGTCTAAATTTAGTATGACATTTTGCTAGCTGATCTGAAGTGCTCTAGTTCTCCTTGTTTTTTTTATCTTGTGGTCTAGTGTGTGATCATGTGTATGCTGCTTAAACATGCAATAGAAGCTCTAAATTCAAACCCGACTTCAACATGTTTTTTTGCAACATGTATTCCTCAAAGTCTCAGAAAAGAGGCAAAACTGTTGATCACTGTTTTCCAANGCAATATTTCAAAATGACCAGTAAGGATCTAACCATCATAGTCAAATTCCATAAAACACAATTTCTCGCTGCGTAGATGTTATATTTGTAACAACCAAAACATTAGATATTAGAATAAACCTCTGTATATTAAAAAGATGGGTTGATTATATATTTTTGGTTAGTCAGTTCTTGAATGAAAATGGTCATTGATTTACATATGACTACCCACAACGCCTTGTGAATATGCTATTGTTTTTGATGCAATACTTGTATATTATACTACGTGTAAGTTCCACTAAAACACTACTTCAGGTTGTTGCTGTTCGCCTATGCTCGATAGTAGGGTGCATTTTAAGTGATGCTGGTTGGAGAACCTAATTAAGAAGACTACATTGTTTCAGCCATCTGTGGATTCACTTGGAATACTAATGCTAGGTACAACTGTGGCAACAAGGCAATTTGCTTCTCTTAATTGTCTTGAGAGCTCATATTTAAACACCCTTCATTCACTTTTATGTGAATGTCAAATACATGGGGAGATAAGTCCGCTCTCACCCATGATTTGTAAGCTTCCTGGGCAAAGATCCTTTTTCGCAAGCGACCGCACGGAACCACTATCATGTCTAACCCAAACACGCTAAGCAGTCCTGCAATGTTGTTGGATGGACAAATTGCCAGACACCATTACATCACCTCAAAGTGGGTAATTTCATTTACAGTGCTTAGCCACCTGTCCACAAATAGGCATTCAAAGATGTGACTTTCGACATATACTGTGTATATATATATATATATATATATATACATTATTAGAGTTTGCTAGACATTAACACTGATATAGTCACCTTTACACTCGTATTACCCAACATTGTAGACACAATAAGAGTAAATAAGCCATTTAAAACATAAATCAGACTTGTGCTTGTGTGTTACTACAAATGTGTTTCATTTGGGATTTTGATTAGGGATTATTGTGTTTGTTTTGAGATTATTCAAACCTGCAGACCTGTTGTTCTGGCTATCTATATTGTGTGTGCGTGTGTGTATGTGTCTCACTGAACATTAGGGTAAAATTACTGACACCTACTGAGTGTACAATACTACATATCATTCACAGATGCCCCCATAACCATGGTGGGTCACTCACACTTAATAAAAAATGCACGCCAGTGCTCTGTTTGAGCACTTCATTTGGTGGATCAATGCAGTACAGGGCAAACGGACTAATTTGTAACATGCAATATTGTACGAAAACCAAGGCAAATTTGAGGTTTAGAGGTTTGACTGCATTGCAGCACGAGCCAACAGTGATATTACTTTATTCAATTTTGATAACGTAATGACACCTTTTTTCTCATAGGTTAATGTGATTCAAGTTTCATTACTGGAATCAAACTGCCTTCTTGAACAATAGTAAATACAGTATCTCTAAAAAGTGAGTACATTTTTCACATTTATCACTTTTCATGGGACAATACCATAGTAATTAAACTTGAAAATATTTTAAAGTAGTCAGTGTACGGCTTCTATTGCAGTACAGAAAATAACTGAACACACATGCATTATTGTCTAAGTAGCTGTCAAAGCAATCAAGCACGGTGGTGGTAGTGTCATGGTCAGGAGGTGCCTGCACAGGGACCTGCCATACATTGAGGGAAACATGAATACTGAAACATGAATAGACAAAAGTGCAGTCAGCCTCAAATATGAAAAAGTGGACTAAAAGGCTTGTACAATAATCTCATACATTGTGGTGTTTTTATTTGGAATGTTTGTTTGCTGCTACACCTCACTACTGTTTGAACTGTTTGAACCCTATCGGGTTAGAAAAAAATGCCTACTCCACTGACAGTGAAACGGGTATTTTGTTCTGTGACTATATGTTGTTGTTTTTGCAAAGACTCCACTCATGTTAGGAGTGTGTTAACAATGCACTGAACAACATCTCATTTTAAACAGAAGCGGTTGCTTCTTTTATTGGAACAACATGGGTTTTGAGTGAAGCATAACATCTTATTTATGCTGCCTCTAATGGTGAGAGTGCATACACAGATCATTGGACAACATTGTACATGTTAGATCACGTGGCGACTTTGCACATACAGTAACTGCAATAACGTAAGACAGCTCAGACATTTGATTTATTATTCTCCTTCAGTGAGCTTTGATGCTACATTTTCAATCAATTTCCAGTTACTCGGCTCCATTTGGGTGATTAAGAAAGCATAGCAATATAATGCCAATTTTTTCCAAATGTGCAGTGGAAGCCTTCATCAAATTAGAATTGATGAGATTATTCAGGGCAGCGCTAAACGACAAAATCAATAGTTCAACGCTGAAATGAAGAATGGGGCTTTGGAGGGAGACAGCTCCCTTGACTGCGCCTTCTCCCTGTCTCACCTACTTTATTGGTTGGAGCTCCTATCTGTGAAAAGAAGAGGAAAAAAACAACAAAGGCGATTCACTTCCTTAGATAATTGCAATTAGTAGTTTTGGCTGATGTTGCAGCCTTGGCCCGGCTCCAGTTCTGTGTGTTGGTTAAGAGGCAATGGGAGTGGGTTTGTTGGGCTTCTTTCCAGCCTCCACAAAGCTCTCTGCCTCTCACACTCACGTGGGCCTCAGCACAAATGAGGGCTATGCAAACAGACACTGAGATGACTTTTGGTTTCTTGCTGCAATTCAAGTGTAAATATGACAAGGAAATATGAAAATACGAAAAAAGAAAGAAATGGCCTCCGCAGTATAAATAAACTTGTTTTTAAAAATCATCATGACTTGGATAGAACATACCGTATTGACCCAAATAAAATAATGCATCTCTTTTTCAAGTCACCTCTTTCAAAGACACAATAAATATATATTTTTAAAATAGCTCATTCAAAGCCTGCAATAAAAATTGATGTAATATTTCTTAGCTGCTCGATACAATTAGCATTAATATCCACTTATTACTAACTGATATATGTGAATGACAGGATGAAAACCTCTGTGCCTATGTATGTATAGCTCAAGACACCGACTGTACGACGAACTTTTTTTATTTCTAGCGAAAAAATGTCTTTTTTAATTGGTCGATATAGTAATTCATCATCAGCTGCATATATTGTGTTGTGCTTAGAACCCAGATTGCAGGTTTATTTGGATCCCATTCAACCATTGTGCAAGTGATCATCGTGTTACATGCCAGTGTCATTCCTAGATTGAGATGTATGTTGGATTTTATAGTTAAGTTATAGCTAAATTAACGCCTACATCAATCACACGTAATAATTTAATGAAACAGTCGTTTAAAAAAATGAAAGCCAAAGTACTAGCAACCATTCCATCTAAACAATAACACCTTTACCATGCAAAATCATTTTCATTGCAGCAGATCCCTTAAAAAAGGGTGCTAGTGCTTTGCTTTTACTACAGTTTTTACATTCTTGTAGTTAGTGTTTTATATGTCAATAATAAGACCACTGCGCTGCACTGTCGCTTTTATAGGAGCATATCCTTTAACATGCCCAAGGACACTGTAGCGAACCTGGAAGTTATGTGTTATGTGTCACACAGGATTCCTTATGTGTGCAGGAGGAGGGTGGTTGCATTTCTAGTTTTCTTATGTATCTTTTAGGAATAACAATACAAACAAATCCCGAATAAAATATGTTTTTCAAGTAAATCATCAACATTTTGATGCTCATATTTATGTGCAAAATAGGGCCTCTCTCTCTCTCTCTCTCACACACACACACACACACACCTACACACGGACTCTTTAAACACATCTGCGCACACGCCTGCTTAAAAGGATGGCAATCCATCAGCGTGCTCATTGCTGTCATGAGGAAAGAGACAAAGCTCTAAGCCAGAGTCGTCCAACACAAATTTGATTTAGTTCAATTCGCCTCAAACAGCTACATGTGAGCACTAGAAGTGCTAATATAGACTGACACCTTTGCTGCTAACAACCATGTGTTTGGCTCGCTTTCACTGGCTGGATGTTCACACCGGAATATGCCGCAGGATTCAAGAGTGTCAAAGTTGTGGAAATGAGCAATGGCTTATCCTGTAAAGACACAATAAAAGATGTGCAAGTGCTGTAAAAGATCATTGTTGTTGTTGGTTTTAAAACATTTTCAAGGTTTTAAATTCATTTTTTATCTTATAAACAACTAAATATCAAATATAATGAGAAGAAAAATGGGTATCACAATTAGCTTGACCTGTCGTTAAATGGACTGCTGTACGTTTTGTCAGGAATTTTAATTTTACAGCAAGCTTTTAATGTCTAATATTTAATGTTTGCTTGTTAATGTTGGTGTTTATGCCCTGCGATTGACTGGCGACCAGTCCAGGGTGTACCCCGCCTCTTGCCCAAAGTCTGCTGGGATAGGCTCCAGCATCCCCGTGACCCTAATGAGGATAAGCGGTATAGAAAATGAATGAAAGAATGGATGAATGAATGAATGCTGGTTGTACAGCGTCTCGGAGTGTCATGAAAAGCGCTTTATAAATAAAAAGTATTGTTAATATTTTTATTAACAGTGGCTTGTTACACCACCAAACAAATACTAGCAATGCATTACAAGCGTGGCTATCAACTGTAGAATTATGTATCCGTATTTTGGACTGCTTTCTGTGGTAATTGACATTTACTGTATGTATGCCCATTTTTTGAGACATTTTTGTTCAATGTAAATCAGCTTTTGATACATTTTCTTGTCACAGAAGAAAATGCTCAACTTGCCTCCAGCATAATGAACTGAGCATGTGCCATTCTATTGCAGTAGTTGGCCTGCACGTTGGTAAGGGTAATGGCTTTATTTTTCCCACATGCTTAACTGCTTGAATTGAGGAACACAATTCAACAAGTCAGAGAAAGACTAGGAAGAAGCAGATCTTACTTATTTCTAATCTTTCACCACGTCTCAGAAATCACTGCTCTTTTGTTCACTTCCACTTCCTGTGATAAATGGAACAATTTTGTTAAGATTGGCGTTAAGCCAGTGGTTGAACCCTAGAGCAGAGACAACAAAGAATGGGACGAAATCAGGTTTAATAACAATAAGCACACTCGAACACAGTGGGAAAAATACAAAGTAATAGAACAAAGTACAACATAGAGTCCGGGCGAAGCCACAGAGCTGCTGAAAATGCTAAGCAGAGCTACTAGCCACGGCTCACAAAAATACTAAAGGAAGTACAGTAAAGTTCCAGAGAGCAAGAAACACGCAGGTTAGCACAACGCGAGGAGATGGTAGCGAGCATAGATGTTGCAACAATCTGGCTGCATGTGTGTCTAAGCATGGCCTATGAAAGCCTGCAATTACTCCCAGGTGCGTGCAGGTGGCTTTGCAGAAATTTGCTTATCACAGTCCGGTCAGGAACCAATTAACTGTAATAAACGAGGGATTACCGTGTACATAAATTAGTAAATAAAGTATAGAAAACATGAAAAGCTGCTGACATCTTTTTCTTTGTGTTTCTTGCCTTGCTCAGGTGGCAAACTTGGCTTGCTCCATCTCTAACAATGAAGAAGGTGTCAAGCTGGTTCGAATGGCTGCCACCCAGATTGACAGCCTTTGTCCACAGGTAAGTTCTTTCACTGAGCGCGTCGTAAAGCATTCGCACAGGCTCTGTGTTTGGTGCTTATGTCTTCAAGTCATTTTTGAAAGGATACTTTTCCTTAGCAAATGGAACAGAGGTGAGATTGAAAGAATCCAGGCTGGCAGAATGGGGGAGCTATCCATCAATAACGCAGAGGAGGATTTTATAGTGCTGTTTCTCAGGTTGTAAGAACCAGTGAAAGTTCCAATCAATACATTGTTTCCAGGGTTAACAGTAGGCCTTTTTCACATAGGACCTAACTTTGTGAGACACAAATGGAGGATCATTTGAGATGGTAATCTACAAACACTCTTTTTGCAAAACAATGAATAAATTGTCTCCTCATTTATCTTTGCAATGCTCATCATAGAACGTAATTTCTATATAAAAAAATGATGCAGAAATTGTTACCAAGCAGCCATGATCGATATCTTAATCTGTTTTCTGTCATGCTAACATAGACCATGAACCACACACAGCCAAATACAAATTCACGAACCATGACTTAGACTTCTGAATTGACATCTTTTTGTGTCCCTGTGATCCTGAGAGCTGCTCTGTCTAATGCAGCCTTTTTATAGCATCGTGCTGGCCTTTGGCGAGCTTCCAGACAGGTGCAGTAAGAGGCGAGGAAGGACAAATCAGTCCTGGCCTTTGGCATAATAATTGCGTATTGGGTCATTCAAGTTCACCTCCTTAGCAGTGATGCAACCAGAGCTGCTGCAGGATTTAGACTCGGATACACTTTTACACTACTTCACCGCTGGACAGTGACGGTCTTTCCTTGCTTGGTTTGTTTTCAACATCTAAACGGTACTGCATGTAGCTGCAAAAACCAAGCCACATTGAACACATTACTTAGAACGAGACACGCTAAAGAACAACAGTCGAGGAGATCGAGCATTTCCTGTATTTGTGTGGCTGTTGGCCAGGATAAGAAGAGAAATGTTAATTAAAGCACTGCATCAAAGTGGAGATTCGGGAGGCAGGTTGTTTAATTTGCTATTATGCATATTTTGTATGATATCAATACTGTAATCTCTTGTTTATCGTGATTAATTAATTAATATTATCTGAACAAGCTTTTGTTTTGAAGGAGAAAAGGCTCAGGGGAAGAGCCTAAGACTTCCAAAAAGAGAAAACTTTTAACTGACAATATCAGGAGTCCTACTTGAACTATGGATTTATTGCAAAGGTGATACCCACATACCGACACCATCACATACCAGCACATACCAACATACCAGCACCTCTAACACCGTCACGCTGAGCACTGGGGCCCCTCATGGCTGTGTGCTCAGCCCCCTGCTGTTCACCTTGCTGACTCACGTACTGTGTACTGTGTAGCAGTACACAGTACGTGAGTATCATTACAGATCATTAAATTTGCTGACTGTTGACTGTTTACATTCATTTATTTATTCTGCATATGGACGATCCATTCTTTTGCACAACTTCCTGTAGTGTACGTACTGGTTGGCGCTACTGTTTATTGTTCCTTGTCTTCTCTGTTTTTCTTTTGCTCTAAATGTTGCACAAGCGCACTTTGCGACAGTTTAGTTTAATGATAATTCTATGTTGTAATGTTAATTTATGTTATTTGATGTAGCACGTTGGTCCTGGGGAAACGTTGTTTCGTTTTACTGTGTACTGCACTGTATATGGTTGAAATGACAATAAAACCTACTTGACATGACTTGACTTGACCTAGCCCGCTCTGTATAATATGCGGAGAACGGCTCTCTAACGAGGTAAATTAAGATAAAAACACTATTTAAATGCTAGTCAAATATCTTTTATTCGACAGGCATGCTCTACTTTTAAAAAAAAACACTTGTCATAGGCCTGTCGGCTGCCAGTTGAACGGGACATCTTTAGATGTTGAAGAAAATGAAGTTGCACAAGATGTGCTGAAGAGTTGCTTTAAATAGGGTGAGCGTATTTTGATTAGAAACTATTCAACCACCTGTTTAGTCCTCTAAAACTGTTGGCTTTCTTCCATTTATCATCTCTGAAGGGATTTTTTTGTATTTTTCTATCATAAATGGACATATGTCGTGGCACATTGCAGCAAACCTTTTTGTTTAACACTGGAAATGTTTTGCTTTATAGTAAGCAAGTGTTCATGCTTTGAATTTACCGTCAAGCAGAAGGTATTATAGAAATGCAATACATCAAAATTATATATATATATATATATAATTCATTCATTCATTCATTTTCTATGCTGCTTATCCTCATTAGGGTCGCGGGTATGCTGGAGCCTATCCCAGCTGGCTTTGAGCGAGAGGCGGGGTACACCCTGGACTGGTTGCCAGTCAATCATAGGGCACAATATATAATAATTATTAGGTATAATTATTATTATAAGTATTATAATATATAATATATTATTCAAAAAATGTATATATTTTGTGGTTGAATACGGCCTATTAGTCCAAAAAATTCATATTTATGCAGATTCTACACATTATTTGCAAAGGTTTATTATTTAAAAAAAACAGGACTCAAAAGACTCATTTGAGTATGCCTCTATTGTGTGTATAGAAAACTGTTATTACAAAATACAAGCTATAACCCATGACACACATTGCAAAGGTGGAAAGTTCAAAAATAAAATTGAAAAGGATTCCAAAAACAGAACAACAAAGGAAATTGAGGTCAAATTCTAGTTAAGTTTTGGAATGTAACCAATATTTTGGAGAGAAATGTGCCTTATACAGTCATCGTGCGAGGCGCCTCCCTTGTTATGAGACTTCAACATGGCAAGTGTCAGAGGAACTCACTGTATATGCTTTTTTTCTTTAGCTTTTTGCGGCTTTTTGGCAACATTAATTTAAACCAGGACATTTTCATAACGTCCTTAAAAGGATAGCCAGAACAAAATGCGAAAACACTTTTGGTCCCTATACTTTAAAGGCATTTTCGTTGAATTTTGGATTATATTATCTAGCTATATTCGGCTTTGTCGTCTCCACTGTATGTAGGACAATATTCCATTCATTTGTTGATCTTGAATGTGCTTCAGAAGCGCCTGACTTGTGCCTGTCTTCACAGGTTATCAATGCTGCCCTGACTCTCGCTGCCCGACCTCAGAGCAAAGTGGCCCAGGACAACATGGACGTCTTCAAGGACCAGTGGGAGAAACAAGTACGCATCTTGACTGAAGCCGTGGATGACATAACTTCTGTGGATGACTTCCTGTCTGTCTCAGGTATGGGCTAGTGCAAGGTGATTAAAAGACACATTGGGGAAAAACATTTATTCATAGCCATCCACTTTGTTCTTTTGATCCTTTTTCAAGAAAACCACATTCTGGAGGATGTTAATAAATGTGTCATTGCGCTGCAAGAGGGAGACGTGGACACACTTGACCGGACTGCCGGAGCTATCAGAGGCCGGGCTGCTCGCGTTGTGCACATCATTAATGCTGAGATGGAGAATTATGAACCTGGTGTCTACACTGAGCGTGTGCTGGAGTCCATCAAGCTCTTGTCTGAAACTGGTAAGTACACTACAAACTCTCTTTAGTATATTTTGGAGGTTTGTTGTATCTGGTAATGGTTTTGTTTTAAGCACTAAATGTGGATGTAGGAAACTTCCTGAAGTAGCTTTTTTTAAGGTAACAGTAGCTGCATTTGAGTTATCATGGGTGGTCAAAGTCTTACTCTGCATGCGCTTCAAAATGTTGGTCTTCAGCTGCTGGTGTCAGACTCTTTCCTGTTACAACTGCCATCAGCAGTATTAATGCTGGATGAGCAGTTTGCTCCTTAACACTATTATTTTGTGTAACACTATCAATAACGTTGGTATACTTGTTAGTTCAGAGTTAGTAAGAGCTTTCATATGTGGGCTACATACCAGGAAAACTACATACCACAAGATGTGCGTTATCAATCGTTTCAAGGTCTCTTTCAACACAAATATTACTTATTTTTTCCTGCCTTTATGAGTGGGGAGTCACCCTGAAGATGAGACTTTACTGTTTGTCGTGTGAATTTTTGTATCTCCGATACTGCTTTATCATGATCGTTAAAGTTTCCCCTTCAATCTAGTATTAACGGGCATAGAAAAGCGATTTTTTCCAAACTCATCTAATGTAGATTTTAAGAGAGTTTTAATGGAAATAAACAATTAGAAATTGGTTTTACAGCCCTTTATTGTGTTTTTACTAAGCAATTTTGATGAAAGGAAACCCCAGCAAACCAACTTGTATTGTCCGACGCGCTCGGAATGATCGGGATTGCTCGACAATTTACGACGCGTGACGTCAGAGTCAGATCTGCCACAGACGAATGCGTACCATACAGGGCACACAATCACAGCGTACTTTTATTGTGCTTGGAACTTTATTTTCATGTGGTTTTTTTCAATTGTATTTTATTGTGCAGCTCCAAACTGCACAAAAGGTACTCGCCACAATACAAAAGAAAATTTTAGTCAATGTACAAATTACATTTTTGCCACTTCTTCTTCTTTTCCTTTAGGCTTATCCCGTTAGGGGTCGCCACAGCGAATCAATTGCCTCCATCTAACTCTGTCTTATGTATCCTCTTCTCTTGCGCCAACTACCTTCATGTCCTCTTAAACTACATCCATAAACCTAATCTTTGGTCTTCCTCTAGGCCTCCTGCCTGGCAATTCAAAACACAGCATCCTTCTACCAATATATTCACTATCTCTCCTCTGGACATATCCGAACCATCTCAGTCTGGCCTCTCTGACTTTATCTCCAAAACCTCTAACATGTGCTGTCCCTCTGATGTGCTCATTCCTGATCCTGTCCATCCTGGTCACACCCAAAGAGAACCTCACCATCTTCATCTCTGCTACCTCCAGCTCTGCCTCCTGTCTTTTCCTTAGCGGCACTGTCTCTAAACCAAACAACATCGCTGGTCTCACCACAGTTTTGTACACCTTTCCTTTCATTTTTGCCCCTGCATTGTTATAAAATGTATTAACCAATTAATTATGTTCAATATTTCAAGTGAAATTAAGATAAAAATGTTTGTTTTTTTAATGTTTGTTTTTTAAGTAGGGGGTACATTACTTCACGTCAAATGTCTGAAGGGGTACTCGACTGTAAAAAGTTTGGAAACCACTTGTAGAATACAGTATATCTAGTAGAGAATATGTACTTACTTCCACCTTGGCATGCTTTCCCATGGTCAAACGTGTTTTGGGTTTTTGACTTCATTTTTCCATTTGCGTCAGTGTTTGTTTCCTCACTCACAGATCCCGGTCTACTGTAACACGAGGAAAGATAGTCGGGACAGCTGATGCTAGATGCACCCTGCGATAAAACATGTTCAGTCCTAAGCTTTCCTTTATCTGAGGCACAGTATGAAAACAACTGTCCACGAAATGTGGCGAACATTATACTGAACAATCTGACGTGGCAGATGGCATCTTTTGAAAATGTGAATAGGCCTACTCCGTCGGTGCAAATAAAAAAAAATAGAATAACAGAAAAGATTCCAAAAAAATGCACCACAACAATCTAAACTAACAACAATCTCTTCCCTCACGTAGTTCCATTGGCTGTCTTACAAACTATTGAACCACCTGTTCAGTCCTCTGCCACGGTTGGCTTTCCTCCATGTATCTTCTCTGACCAGAATTTTTTTTCCCCTCAATCATAACTGTATGTGTGTCATGGCACATTGCAGGAAACATTTTTGTTCAATGCTGGACATGTTTTGCTTTAAAGTAAACAAGTATTCATGCTTTGTATTTAGAAGGTAATACAGAAAAACTATATATATAAAAAATATATTCATATCATATCATTTTTATAATATTCAAATTAAATTATATTAATAAATCATGCTGTTTTGCGATTGAAGATGGCTAATTATTAGTCCAAAAATATAATTATATACAAAATATGCATACAATTTTACACATTATTTGAAAAATGCCTAAACTGAAAATACAAATATAAAGCATTGGGGAGACGCATTCAGACATTATGATGATATGTAGTATACTACACTGGTCACTAGATGTCAGTAATAATGTTGTAATGTTCGGTGAAACAAACAAGCACCAGACTTGATTGCAGACTAGAATGATTTGGATTTGGAAAGGCACAATAATCCCTAACACAAGCTCCTGTTGTGCTAAGCTAAAATTCAACACTGAACCCCTCCTGTACCAACCACCGGAACACATTTTCAGCAATACACACAAGCATGGTTGTAAACAGGCTGTCTAACTACAAAAATATTCAATTTGCTCAGAAGGTGTTTGGGTTTGGAACCAATTAACTGGCAAACAAGTCACAGCAGACTTTGAGCAAGAACTGGGGTAGACACTGGACTGACCGCCAGTCATTCTCAGGGCACATAAAGACAAATAACCAAATTCATATCTAAGGACAATTTAGAGTCACCAATTGGGATGTGGGAGGAAGCCGAAGTACCCACACAGAGAAGAACATCCAAACTCCAGACACAGATGCCATTCCGCTTCAATCTCACCTGTTATTGCTCATTTACCTAGTTGCGACGGTCTTTTGTTTCCCTTGTTGCATCCACCTGCCGACATAATTGCAACACAATCAGCTCTCCTTGCCGCTAGCTGATAAATTGCAAACAGCTTCAGGTGAGTCACGTGTTCATCAGTCTGAATGTCATCTGCCGCCGGCACCCCCAATAATAGGCGTCCTACCGCACCAGTCATGAGCTATCCTGCACAGACTCTCTTCTATTATTACACGATTCACTTTATTTGATTGGGATATTTTATTGATAAAGTACTGTGGACACTTAAGGTTCATTTCATGTGACAATAACCTTGCCACATATTAAGACCATACAATTGTTCTATTAATCCTCCATGAAGTACTGAGTTTGTTTCTACAGTTCCACAACAACCCAGACATGTTCCTGTGCTCGGTGTTCCTTTTAAATGAACATCATAAGGTAATGGTCTTATCTACACAGCCATACATCATGTACTGTATTCCTCAGAACTTGAAATGAAATACCGTATATACTTTAATACGGTATTGGTTTTTGAAGTCTTGCCGAGATAGATGTTCAAGCACATCAACATTCAAATTGTTGAATGTGGAACCTGTAAGAAACATGCTACTATCACACTTCCATTGCACACATCACTGTAAATGCCACTCTAAAATAAAGCCTTTTGTGTCAGTCCATATAACACTGAACTCCAAAAAAGACCAAACTGCCTCTGCTTGCATGGACTTGGAAGACACAAGGTTTGGCAGGGCTTCTAAATTCCATATTGTAATTGAGATAGTAGAGTCAGATAGCAGGCCCGCAGAAGGTCCCATTTTGGTTCTTCAAACATCTTGCTTTTCTCCTTCCTGTTCCAAGTTTAGCAGTGCAAGCGGGGCTACAATGCACATCTGATCTGGACCATGCAGCACTTATTGATCCATGTGAACTTTTGCCTCACTCGCTCCCTCAAAGACCTGAAGTCTATGGGTTTGATCACAGTCAAGAGGAAATCTATAGCTGAGGGAAAGATGATTAAATGTAGCTGAACAAAGGGAAAAGGATGCGAGACCACACACTTTTAAAGGGTACCCAGTCCAATTAACTAGACTCTTCCAAAAAATCAATAGCTGTCACCAATGATTTCACTAAGTGTTTCCAGCAGAGATTTTCGTGGAATTCAATAATGTGATGTCCTTTTTTCCTCTCTTCCCCTTTGTGGTGTGCTTGCCTAAAATTTGTAACTCAAACAATAATGAACAACTAGAAAAAAATAAATAACACTGGACACAATATCTCTATATACAGGAAGTGAAGAATTATTAGGCAAGTATTAGGCAAGTAAGGATTATTTTTATTATTGAACAACAACCATGTTCTCAATGAACCCAAAAAACTCATTGATATCAAAGCTGAATATTTTTGGAAGTAGTTTTTAGTTTGTTTTTAGTTTTAGCTATTTTAGGAGAATATTCGTGTGTGCAGGTGACTATTACTGTGCATAATTATCAGGCAACTTAATAAAAAACAAATATATACCCATTTCAATTATTTATTTTCACCAGTGAAACCAATATAACACCGCAACATTCACAAATATACATTTCTGACATTCAAAAACAAAACAGTGACAATATAGCCACCTTTCTTTGCAAGGACACTCAAAAGCCTGCCATCCATGGATTATGTTAGTGTTTTGATCTGTTCACCATGAACACTGCGTGCAGCAGCAACCACAGCCTCCCAGACACTGTTCAGAGAGGTGTACTGTTTTCCCTCCTATAAATCTCACATTTGATGATGGACCACAGGTTCTCTATGGGGTTCAGATCAGGTGATCAAGGAGGCCATGTCATTAGTTTTTCTTCTTTTAGACCCTTTCTTGCCAGCCACTCTGTGGAGTACTTGGACCCGTGTGATGGAGCATTGTCCTGCATGAAAATCATGTTTTTCTTGAAGGATGCAGACTTCTTCCTGTACCACTGCTTGAAGAAGGTGTCTTCCAGAAACTGGCAGTAGAACTGGGAGTTTAGCTTGACTCCATCCTCAACCCGAAAAAGCCCCACAAGCTCATTTTTGATGATACCAGCCCAAACCAGTACTCCACCTCCACCTTGCTGGCGTCTGAGTCAGACTGGAGCTCTCTGCCCTTTATCGATCCAGCCACGAGCCCATCCATCAGGCCCATCAAGACTCACTCTCATTTCATCAGTCCATAAAACCTTAGAAAAATCTGTCTTCAGATATTTCTTGGCCCAGTCTTGACGTTTCAGCTTGTGTGTCTTGTTCAGTGGTGGTAGTTTTCCAGCCTTTCTTACCTTGGCCATGTCTCTGAGTATTGCACACCTTGTGCTTTTGGGCACTCCAGTGATGTTGCAGCTCTGAAATATGGCAAAACTGGTGGCAAGTTGCATCTTGGCAGCTGCACGCTTGACATTTCTCAGTTCATGGGCAGTTATTTTGCGCCTTGTTTTTTCCACACGCTTCTTGCGACCCTGTTGACTATTTTGAATGAAACGCTTGATTGTTCGATGATCACGCTTCAGAAGCTTGGCAATTTTAAGAGTGCTGCATCCCTCTGCAAGATATCTCACTATTTTTGACTTTTCGGAGTCTGTCAAGTCCTTCTTTTGACCCATTTTGCCAAAGAAAAGGAAGTTGCCTAATAATCATGCACACCTGATATAAGGTGTTGATGTCATTAGACCACACCCCTTCTCATTACAGAGATGCACATCACCTAATATGTTTAATTGGTAGTAGGCTTTCTTAGCCGTATGATGACCCTGCTTCATCGATCACCATTATCCTAAAATTTGCGTTTACTTTTCGTCTGTTGTTTCCTAGCTTGCCCAACTTTTGAGACACTTCTTTTTCCTGTGTCGTCAGGTTGCTGGTGTGTATGCGTGACAGGCGAAAAAGCTGCCTCACTCTAGGAGAAGTATCTTTTCTGTTTGCATATACAGGTGGTCCTCAGGTTATGTCAATCTTAGTTTCTGCATTTCACGGTTATGTATGTGCTCCCAAAAATATTTTTTTTATTATTTTGGTACATACAGTAAACAATGGACTCACCTGAGAACTAGCTACGGTGTGGTGCACTGCAGACGAATACACTATTCTCACTATGCGCTTATCTCAATTCATTGCGGCCGTCATTAAGGTCAAAGGCGGTAATGTAACATCTACCAGGAAGTTTTAAGGATGATGAGGAAGTGGTCAATTACCAATCTCTTTAAATCTAAAGCAAAACAGGCTATGGTAGACCGAACCACACCAAACATCCATCCATTTTCTATGTCGCTTATCCTCACTAGGGTTGAGGGGGTATGCTGGAGCTTACCCCAGCTGACTTTGGACGAGAGGCGGGGTACACCGTACCTGGTTGCCAACCTAACACGCATGTTTTCGGAATATGGTACATGGAACATGAACATTGGAGTTAATGTAGGTATAACTTAGGTGTAAGATTTGACTTCTCAAAACTCGATAATTCACAGTCTAGGAATGAAACTTGTATGTAACCCGAGTACTTTTTCAGAATTTGTTCTCAGGTCAGTACGGTACTTTTTTTCATGTAGTGTATTGCTCTGCACCTTGATACAATGCCTGATAGATGTATGTGGTTGACAATCCACTTACAGTACTACCTAAAAAATTTGAATATCAAGTAAAAGTTGTTTTATTTTGGCAATTAAACATAAAAGGTGAAACAAGCGAATTTTATTGAGCCATTACATGCAAATTGACATATCTCAAGCAGTTACTTGTTGTAACCACAAACCCACAAACTCAGAAAATGATTTTAAAAAATTTAAGGTGCAAAATCCAAAGGAAAAAAAAACTCGAAATATATTGATTAGCATATTATTCGATTATATAATATGTCAAATTCACCTTCTTAGTTGAATTGCAGAAATACAACAAGCTTTTGAGGATATTCTAATTTTCTGGGTAGTACTGTATTGTGTTTTAATGGCTAAAGATCTGGTTAATGCAACAATGCATGCCCAATAGAACAGTTGTCAGTCAAGTGCAAATAAATATTGCATTATAGTAATGAGGATAAGCGGTATAGAAAATGAATGAATGAATGGGAAATGCAACACATCTCATTTGGCATTATAAAAACATGCTATGTAACAACAAAACATAAAAGGCGCAACAAAAATCTCTCACTTTCTTCATTCTTAATGTGCTTTAATCCACTTACTGACGCAGCGTAAAATAGGCTTTTGGGAATTGCTTGGAAGACATTTTAAATAGAAATTTTTAAATCTTCTGCAAGTTCTTAATGAGCAAGGTTGCTGATGGTAAGGAGCAATTTCACTCATTCCGGTTGAGAAATGATGAAGGGAATTAAATGTGACCATGTAGGAATGGATTTTTTCACCCTCTCGGCTTAGGCACGGTTCAAAGCAGAAAGTTATGCAAGTACAATGAATGCCTAACAACCCCCCCAGTGCGTAGATGGCATGCCCCTATGAGGTGTTTAACAAGCTCTAAATAGAACAACCCTCAAACTCTTTTTCTTTTTTTAATACATTTTTGGTACCTAATCCTCAGTTCCACACAAAGACTTTGCAGTCAGTACTGCAAGAGGGTAAACTCTTGCCTTAAAAAGACAGCATAAAAAGTGCATCTCACCGATCAATCTATGTTTCCACCCTCACCTATGGTCATGAGTTATGGGTCATGACCGAAAGAACGAGATCGCGGATGCAAGCGTCGGAAATGAGTTTCCTCCGTAGGGTGGCTGGACTCACCCTAAGAGTTAGGGTGAGGAGCTCGGCCATCCGGGAGGAGCTCAGAGTAGAGCCGCTGCTCCTTCACATCGAGAGGAGCCCGTTGAGGTGGCTCGGGCATCTAGTTTGAATGCTTACCCTGGTGAGGTGTTCCGGGCATGCCCAGACGGGAGAAGGCCCTGGGGAAGACCTAGAACAAGCTGCGGGGACTATGTCTCACAGATGGCCTGGGAACACCTTGGTGTCCTCCCGTTGGAGCTGGAAGAGGTCGCAGGAGACCGGGAAGTCTGGACTTCCCCACTGAAACTTCTGCCCCCGTGACCTGGATAAGCGGAGGAAAATGAAATGGGATGGAATGGTAGGCAGAATTGGCGTTGCACTAATTAGTGAGATTAAGGTTAATGTACCGTACTAACATAAATGTAGCCGTGTGGAGGACTAGCTTAATCAAGACTACTGCGTAGCAGTTTATTACAATGGTGTCGTGATTTCATACAGGGTTTATTTTGTCTGCAAAAACACAGCGCTGTGAGTTGTGAAGATATAGACATCCATTTTCTATGCCGCTTATTCTCATTAGGGTCGCGGGAGTATACTGCAATATGTGTAATGGAACAAGGAAGTGTGTGTCTCACTTAGTTGAAAGTATGTGTTTCACTACAGAGGGTGTCTTCAATTTACTTTGAACACTGCAAAAACTCAAAATCTTACTAATGTTTGTCATCCTGTCCAAGTTTTAGATTTATAAATGCACAACAATAAGTAATTTAATCTGTGAAAAATTCCAGTGATTTACATTATGTACTGTTGGATCTTAAGGAGGTTCTAAGTAGAGCATCAAAGTACAAACAGCAATAATTAACATAGTACTATTCTTGGTGTTGTTACAAATCTACAATGATTTATGGTACATACCTGTCTTCGTCTTTGTGCAACTGTGTCTATTAGTGCAATTAATGACTGAACAGTGTGCCGAGTACATCTTCACAATGCCACGTTTCTGGGTTCTGCTTCCCATCACGTGCGTACTACAGAAGTTAAGTAACCAGTCTTCCCATCAGCGCTTTTGCTGCCAGCGATGGTAACGCTCAGCCAAACATAGTCAATTCTAGCTAGGTGACATCACACAAGCCCGGACCCGCCTCTTATAGGCGCACACAGCAAGGTACAGATATTGGTGCTGATCATTGGCTGAGCCTTCGCCATTCTTCTTCTTCGTTATTCTTCAATCCATTTTAAAAGTTGTCTTCCGTTTTCTACCTTGTGTCTCTGGTTTTGTTCTCAATTTTAAGGCATTGGAGATCATTTTAGCTGAACAGCCATAAAATGTTGCACCTCTTCATAGGTTTTGCCCTCCCCAATCAACTTTTTAATCAAAGTACCCTGCTTACAATGTCTTGAACGGCCCATTTTTCTCAGACTTTCAAAGAGAAATGCATGCTCAACAAGTGCTGGTTTTATCCTTAAATAAGGGCCACCTGATTCACACCTGTGTTTTCACAAAATTGATCACTGATCGCTGGTTGAATGCCACACTGCTATTATTTTAACAACCCCCTTTCAACTAATTGCCCAATTGCACAGCCTTAAGAGCGTGCATATCATGAATGCTGCGTCTTGTTTGTTTTCTAAGATCTACTGATAACATGTTTGCCATGTAGCAATACAAATATACTAATAACAGTACTTAATCTGGTTAGTTACATTGGACTGCTGTTATTTTGAACATTTCTGTATATGCTAAGACGAAACTAAATGATTCCAAGAGGATTCGTGCACCCAAAATATTTATATCTTGATCAAGATTGGCATCAAATTACATTGTTTTCTGTTTTGTTTTCTGTCAAACTATAATTGTAAAACTATAAAAATGTGTTACATGCATTCAAATTATTTCTTATGAGGAAATTGATTCAATTAGCGTCCATCTAGTTTAGAGTCAGACTTTCTGCAGCAAATTATTGACATTAACCAAAGTTCCATTGTAAATGTGTTTTAGTTGATGTTTCTTTTGATTCTTTAGAACTCTACATTGTTTTAGAAGACACCGAGTCAACGTGTGTGTGAAAGAGTCAGAATGTTAAGATGGCAGGTCAACTTTCTTTTTGACAGATGCCGATGCTGTTATGTGACACACATTTTTTCCAAAGGCGCACATAGCAAGTTACAGATATTACACAACCTATCACATGTTCTGAATGCCTTGTATTTGTCGTTCATGTAGCTATTATTATGATTTAAAAAGCTTAATCTAATACAGGAATGCATAGTTTGCTTAAATAGGCACATTTTATTAGTAATTATCAGCCGTATTCCACCATGAAACAGCAGTTACTGAATAATTTTTGAGAAAACGCGATCGAGTGAGGGTGCGATGTTCAAACACTAAGATAGCATGAGACAATTGTATTGTTCTCTTCTAACTTCCAACTTGATTTTTTTCCCAACCTAATTAAGAACTCACTCCATTCTTTTTCATTCTCACTGGAAGGGAACGAAGCCATTGGCTTTTCATTGGTGGCTAACATTAATTTTCACACCAATACAGATTTTGAAATAAAGTAATTTGAACAATGATTCTTCCAGCGGGCCAGTGTGGGCTAAAAAAAAAAGAGTACAGCAGGAGTCTATTCAGTGAAGTTAACTGCCTTAGATATAAATGAGTTCTTTATTTGTACTTTATTCACACTGTAATAGGGATTTCTGATCAAGACAGTTTCAATTTAGAAGTATCTGATTATTTGGGTTATAACTGATTCATTCAAAAAAGGTGATTATTTTCCATTGTGTTTGGTTGACGCACTTTCCAACTTTGAATTGACTATACACTTCTCTCTAAATAGTGGCATTGTTCTCTTTTAACTTATAACCTTATTAAGAATTGCCTTCTTCCCTCTCTAACACCAATGTTCATACCAATAAAGAATAAAAAAAATAATTTGAACAACAGTTTCAGCTGAGCCAGTGTGAAATAAGCAGGAGTCTACTAAGGAAAGTTACTGCCTTGACAACCAGCAGTGGTCACCAACCTTCCCTGTTCCCTAGTTTTATATACTGTACATACAGTAGTGTTCAAAATAATAGCAGTCAAATGTGAATAACCAGATTAATCACTGTTATTAAAATATTTTATTGCTACATGGCAAACAAGTTACTAGTAGGTGCAGTAGATTCTCAGAAAACAAACAAGACCCAGCATTTCTGATATGCACGCTCTTAAAACTGTGGAACTGGGCAATTAGGGGAAAGGTTTGTGTTAAAAAAATATGAGTGTTTTCCATTGACTTTATAAACTCAAAACTATTTTGTGCAATTTGTTTTGTTTCTATGATTTGGCACTCCTGTAAATGACTAAACTAATATTTAGTTGTTTGAGCACAGTTTTCTATAACTGCTTCACATCTGTGTGGCATGAAGTCAACCAACTTGTCGCACCTTTCAGCTGTTATTCCACTCCAAGATTATTTAACAACATTCCACAATTCATTAACATTTCTTGGTTTTGCTTCAGAAACAGCATTGTTGATGTAACACCACAACTTCTCTATTGGATTAAGGTCTGGGAATTGGGCTGGCTGGCCACTCCATAACACTATTTTTGTTGTTTGGGGTCATTGTCTTGTTGAAACACACATTTCAAGGGCATGCACCCTTCAGCATAAGGCAACAAGACCTCTTCAAGTATTTTGACATATGCAAACTGATCCATAATCCCTGCTATGTGATAAATAGGCCCAACACTAGAGTAGGAGAAATAACCATGTCATGATGCTTGCACCACCATGCTTTACTGTCCTCACTGTGTACTGTGGCTTAAATTCAGAGTTTGGGGGTCGTCTCACAAACTGCCTGCGGCACATGGACCCAAAAAGAACAATTTTAATCTCCTAAATCCACAAATGTTCCTGCATTTCTCTTTTGGCCAGTTGATGTGTTCTTTGGCAAATTGTAACCTCTACTGCACATGCCTTTTTTTAACAGAGGGACTTTGCGAGGGATTCTTATGAATAGATTAGCTTCACACAGACATCTTCTAACTGTCACAGTACTTACAGGTAACGCCAGACTCTCTTTGATCATCTTGGAGCTGATCATTGGCTGAGCTTTGCCATTCTGGTTATTCTTTCATCCATTAGGATAATTGTCTTCCCATTTCTGCCACATGTTTCTGGTTTTGCTGTTCATTTTAAGGCATTGGAGATTATTTTAGCTAAACAGCCCAAACATTTTTGAACCTCATCATTAGTTTTCCCCTTTCCAATCAACTTTTTAATTAAAGCACCCTGCTCTTCTGAACAATAGTCTTCAAGGATCCATTTTCTTTAGGCTTTCAAAGAGAAATGCATGTTAAACAAGTGCTGGTTTCATCCTTAAGTGGGGGCCGCCTGATTCACACCTGTTTCTTCACAAAACTGATCACTAATCACCGATTGAACTCTACACTGGTATTTTTTCAACACCCCCCTTTCAACTAATTGCCCAATTGCACAGCCTTAAGAGTGTGCATATCATGAATGCTGGGTCTTGTTTGTTTTCTGAGAATCGCCTGCACCTACTGGTAACTTGTTTGCCATGTAGCAATACAAATATACTAATAACAGTACTTAATCTGGTTAGTCACATTGGACTGCTATTATTTTGAACACTACTGTATATATACACACACGCACCTACGCACACTCTCACACATATACAGTATATGTATATTAGGGCTGTCAAACTTAACACCAAATGAAGCGTTAACACAAGTGTTTTGTAATGGCACTGATTTATATGACCCGCAATAAAAGTGTGCATGTGCGCAACAAGACCAAAGTTATAAAGAAATTCTTTAAATACAAATGTGACATTAGATATTGGCGTCGACATTTTAGCCTTCTCTCATTGTGCGTTTTGCTCTATTTTTGCCATTTCTGCTTATTTTTCATTTTATTTTCTTTGTGCTGTTATGCAAGGATAAATGAACCACGACCCGCAAATGGACCGCAAGCCGTACTTTGGCCATCCTCTTTTGTACATGTTCGTCTGGGTTGGGCTCGTGGCGTCGGCTCTACAGCTCGGCTTGTTGACTCAGTGTCATAGGCTAGCAAGCGAGCGGGTCGAGGAGAGAGAGACTGGCCACTGCGGAATTGGGCTTCTGGCTGGAGCTTGCGGGATGCGTGCATGGAAGGTGGCGAGGCATACGAGCGTGTTCAGTGGACAGTTATTTATTTGTTGCTCATACTGTATTGGGGAGTTGTTATTTTGTTGGTAACTTTAATATTTTAGTAATAATTGTATTGACGAGACACTTAGAGCGATATGGAACAGAGGTCAGTGGAATTGTTGTTAATGTTAGCAGTTTAGATCTTCACTCAAAGTATCCTGAGAGCTTTTTTTTAGCTTTGGGAGTAGCAGACTGTATGAAATGGTTGTCTACCTCTGTTACATTTAATCCCAAAACGCACAGGCATGATGTGTAGGCCTGTGTGAGAATGTGTTATTACTCACTGTAAAACCCTGACTAAATTCCATTTACCATGCTTCAATGTAATAACTAGGAGCAATGTTACCCTGCCTCTTGAAATGGCACACTAAGTTAGGCCATATATCAGTTTTTTTTAATCTACCCTCTCCAGGCGCTACATTAATGATTGACTTTAAAATGTGCTCCTCCCTATTTTTTGCAGGGGAGATTAGTTTAAACATGGGGAGTTACAGTACTTGGCAGAAAAGTGTCTCAAGGAAGAGGGAAGCAGGGAAGAGTGCGGCCATAACCACTTTCCCATTAAGCTATTGATTTCTCCCCCTCTCAAGGACACGATTCAATCCTGGGCCGCTGTGTAGCATGTCTGTCAGGAATCTATGGCTCAGCTTTACACACAAGAGTTGTGCCTTGGCTGCCAGTATTTGGCCTGCCCATTAATCTGATCACACTCATTGCACCAGAGAGAGGGATGGTAAATTGAGGCAAGGTCAAAGGG
Organism: Oostethus manadensis; assembly: GCA_024372805.1. Taxonomy (NCBI): domain Eukaryota; kingdom Metazoa; phylum Chordata; class Actinopteri; order Syngnathiformes; family Syngnathidae; genus Oostethus; species Oostethus manadensis. Next base: position 1,426,164 of record QODF01000011.1, read on the forward strand.
CAGGCTGTTGTGATAAGTGTCTTGGTGTTGATGTGACAGCTGTCAGAAAGATGGACAAGTGGTGGTTAAACAAGCACGCAATTAAATCACAAACACACACAAAAGCAGAGTGAAAGGAGTCCATGAAATGCCAAAAAATATTGCAGTTTGCGAGATGAGGGCCACAGAGAGTTACAGTCAGCTCAGCCAATGAGGGTGATATGGCCAGTGGTATAATTTGTCAGTGTGCCATTTTTACAAGTGGGTGGGACATGCATTAGGACAGTGCTTTTTCGGTGAGGTGGGCTCCTGGGGTCATGGGCTTTAATTTCTTCAAGGTTGGCATCTCTGTTAGTGTCTATTCGTGATTGAATTATGCTGGTGCAAACAATTCATACAGTGGTTTGTACAGCTAAAGAAAATAATATTACAGACCACACAGTAAAGATATCAGGAAAATATGGGTAGGAATTTCTGTTTGGGCATCTGTTTGCTCTCAATTTTAAGGCATTGGAGATCATTTTAGCTGAACAGCCATAAAATGTTGCACCTCTTCATAAGTTTTGCCCTCTCCAATCAACTTTTTAATCAAAGTACCCTGCTTACAGTGTCTTGAACGGCCCATTTTCCTCAGGCGTTCAAAGAGAAATGCATGCTCAACAAGTGCTGGTTTTATCCTTAAATAAGGGCCACCTGATTCACACCTGTGTTTTCACAAAGTGATTGAATGCCACACTGCTTATTTTTGCACCCCCCTATCAACTAATTGTCCAATTGCACAGCCTTAAGAGCGTGCATATCATGAATGCTGCGTCTTGTTTGTTGCCTGAGATCTACTCCATCTACTGATAACCTTTTTGCCATGTAGCAATACAAATATACTAATAACAGTACTTATTCTGGTTAGTTACATTGCACTGCTATTATTTTGAACACTTCTGTATATGCCTAAAACGAAACTAAATCATTCCAAGAGGATTCGTGCACCAAAACTATTTGTATCTTGATCAAGATTGGCATCAAATTAAATTGTTTTCTATTTTGTTTTCTGTCAAACTATAATTATAAAACTATAAAAATGTGTTACATGCATTCAAATTATTTCTTATAGGGAAATTGATTCAATTAGCGTCCATCTAGTTTAGAGTCAGACTTTCCGCAGCAAATTATTGACATTTACTAAAGTTCCATTGTATATGCGTTTTAGTTGATTTTTCTTTTGATTCTTTAGAACTCTACATTGTTTTAGAAGACACCGAGTCAACGTGCGTGTGAAAAAGTCAGAATGTTAAGATGGCAGGTCAACTTCCTTTTTGATAGATGTCGATGCTGTTTTGTGACACACATTTTTTCCAAATGCCAAGATGCTGTTTCAAATTTCTGCCAGCTTTGTTTTCTCTGGTGTAGTTATTTTTACATCTGTACTGCAGAGTGTCTGTGTGAGAGTTTCTCTAAATATTCACACAAACAAAAGGCATGGTAGGTATTGCTCAAATCCTCATTGAATGCAAAACAATGCAAAAAAACTAACTGTAGCTAAAAGTGTGTTTATACAGACCTAATCAAAATCTTAAGACCAGTTGAAAAATTGCTAGAATTTACCTTTTGCACATTTGGATCTTAAGGAGGTTTTAAGAAGAGCTACAATATGCAAAAGAAAGAAGGGGGAGTGTGACAATAAGCACTTTGAAAAAGTAATTTATTGAAAACAACATTTGAACAGAAATACGCTGTTTATCAGCTGATCAAAAGTTTTTAAGACAATCGCTCAAAAAATGACAAAAAACTGGAACTTCCCTTGCCATTCATCCCCTAATGTTCTATATGGGATTCAAATCAGGGGAACATGCAAGATGGTCCAAAAGAGTGATGTTATTCTAGCTGAAAAAGTACTTCGTCAAGCGAGCATTGTGAACTGCAGCAGTGTCCTGTTGAAAACCCAAGCTGTGTTACCACACAGACGAGGGCTCTCAGTCATGAGGGATGCCCGCTGCAACATCTGCACATCGCCATTCACCAGCCGCAATTTACACTTTGCCAGGAAATATTGAATATGGGACGTTGAAAGGTGGAAAAAAGTTTTATGCTCTGATGGGAATTTTTTTTACCTTGACAGCCTTCAGGTAGTGCAGGGCAGCGACTGGTTACGTTAAACAGCCTATTTCAGTTTAATTGTTGTTTTCAATAAATTACTTTTTCAAAGTGCTTTTCGTTACACTCCCCTTCTTGCTTCTGCATATTGTAGCTTTACTTAAAACCTCATTAAGATCCAAATGTGCAAAAGTTCAATTCCAGCAATCTTTCAATTGGTCTTAAGATTGTGATCAGGACTGTACTATTATAAATTATATAAAAAGTTCTGCCAAGTTTTTTAAGCATTTCTTTGCTGGTTTTTCTCCCTGCAGTCATGCCCCGTTTTGCTGAGCAAGTGGAGGTAGCGATTGAGGCGCTGAGTACAAACCCACCACAGGCCTTTGAGGAGAACGAATTTATTGATGCATCTCGTTTGGTCTACGATGGTGTCCGGGACATCAGGAAAGCAGTCCTCATGATAAGGGTATGTCATTTTACACATAGTTTAAACGGCCTGTCGTTGTTTTTTTGTTATTTTAAATTGCTTCTAGTCATGTGGTTTGTGAAAGAGTAGTTGTTCAGTGGTAAAATGCATGAGCAATGGGCCAACACAAAAAGAATAATTACGTGAAAAAAGTCTGTATGCAAGTGTATCTTGTCAAGATCCTCAACAGTTTGCGGGTATATATTTATGCTAGTATTTTTTTTCTTTACTTGAAATTGAAAATCTCTTCATAAAACTCTGACTATATTCCTTATATCTAAAATTACATTATTTTCCTGACAATGTCTTTATTATTCTCATAAAATTGCGACTTGTTTTCATTGTAGATGTAATGACAAACATGGACATCTGTCAGCCTTGTTCACTGTATTTTTCTGGAAAGCAACACATTCAGTACTACAAGCAAAGTTTTCCAACTGACTTTACATCATAAGCCAAATAAGAAGCAAGCAAACGAAAAAAAAAACACAGGCAGTGACTGATGCAACGCGAGCCATTTATAGCTCTTTCTTGTCAAATGCACCGTTCATTTCGAAAAAAGTTTACCAAGTGTCTTAAGATACATGCTGAGCTGAGGAAAAAAAAAACATTCGAGGTGTAGGCAGAGACCAACCCGACAAGAGCCATTTTCAAGTGTTTTTTGAAAGAAGACATTTTTTTAAAGTAATTTGTGATGATGATTGATGTAGCCCATGAACATAAATAGCCATTTGTAGCTTGTTTGTGTGACGAATAAAAGCTGGCTAGATGCTGGCCAGAATGTGGAATGAGATTGAAACGTTAGTGATTACACATACAGGCCTAGATAGGCGTAGCATGTGACAAGCTGTCGTCAATTGACTACACATTTTACGAGCAATTGTTCATTCTCCTGATAATAAGAAACAAATGAAAAGATGTTTTGCTGAGCTGGACACATATGTGCATGTGCCAGCAAATATGTGCATAAATAAAATGCTGAAAATGTATGTATATTTATTTATACAGCATATATATCAATTCATACAATGTATATTCAATTGCTTTCAAGTTAAAAAAAAACTAATTTTTAAGGTGTGGCGACTTTTATTTTGTAGTGGCGCACCGACACGATTAATTCAAAATCAGAATCAGCTTTATTCGCCATACTGTATGTGTTGCCACACTAAGAATTTGACTCTGATCAATATCACTCTCTGTCAATAATAATAATAAGTGTACATAATGTGGAACAGGAAAATAGTACTATGCATATTTACATGGGGTGTATATAATTGTGATTGTAATTATATACATGATACACTGAATAATTATGGTATTTACAATGTTACAGGTTACAATACAATTTACAGTGTAATGTCCAAAGAGTATGTAGTGCAAATGATCATGAGTGCAAAAAATAGCAATACAAGTTGACAGTGTTAACATCCAAGGTAAGGAACATAGGATGTAGTGCAAATGCTCATGGGTACAAAATAGCAGGGGGGTTGTTAGGAGTTCAATAGTTTGACAGCCAGGGGGAAGAAACTGTTATTGAGCCTGATTGTTTTGGCAAACAGTGCTCTGTATCGCCTACCAGAGGGGAGGAATTGAAGCAGTTTGTGGGTGGGGTGTGAGCGGTCCGCAGAGATATTGCCTGCCCTCTTCTTGGCTCTGGACCTGTGCAGTTCCTCTAATGAGGGCAGGCTGGTGTCAATGTTTTTCTCTGCGGAACTGATTGTCCGTTGCAGTCTGCTCTTGTCCAGTTTGGTAGCGGAGCCAAACCAAACTGTGATGGAGGAGCAGAGAACAGACTGTACTTTGGCTTTGTAGAAGGTTGTTAGCAGTTCCTTACACAGGTTCAACTTCATGAGCAGTCTCAAAAAGTACATCCTTTGCTGTGCCTTCTTCCGGATTGTGTCAATGTGAAGAGACCACTTCAGGTCCCAGGAGATGGCGGAGCCCAGGAGCTTGAAGGAGTCCACAGTAGACACAGTGATGTTGAGGATTGTGAGGGGCGGTAGAAAGCGGAGTGACCGTCTGAAGTCCACTATCATTTCCACAGTTTTAAGCGGGTTTAGTTCCAGGTTATTGTGACCGCAACAGGACACCAGCTGATCCACCTCTCTTCTATAAGCAGTTTCATCCCCGTCACTGATGAGGCCAATGACACTGGTGTCATCTGCAAATTTCAGCAGTTTCACAGTTGGGTCGCCTGAAGTGCAGTCATTTTGTGTAGAGGGAGAAAAGCAAAGGGGACAGGACACACCCCTGGGGGGCACCAATGCTGATGGACCAGGAGCTAGATATGGTGCTCCCCAGCCTCACCTGCTGCCTCCTGTCAGTCAGGAAGCTGTTGTCCCACTGAGAGATGGAGTGGGACACAGTGAGAATCGACACAGTGAGTTGGGTGAGCTTTTGAAGGAGGATCTTACCTTTTTGGCCGGTAGGCAAACTGCAGGGGATCCAGCAGTGAGCCTGTGATGCCTTTCACACCTTTTAATGGGTGTGTTCTAATTAAAAAATAACATAAATAAGTTATATAAAATAATAATATGTTAGTACAACCACAAGCCACACAACATGTCCTTGAGCTGCGCAGAGACATTTTTGTAAATTTTGGAGGATTAAGGACAAGAAGAAGAAGTAAAACACGCTTCTAACGTTGCATGCTAAAACCGCCAACTCTAATTAAAAACAATAGCGCAGTGAAACTTCCGGTTCCAGTTAGAAGTTCCACCCATAGCCCGTTTTACGTCAGCAGCATAGGGTGGATAACCGGACAACAAAACAGATCAGTTGGTCACAACCAGGGTAGCTTGGGTTAGCATCATCTTACCGCTACACTCTAATACCCTGCCCCTCCACATACAGCTTTCCGCTTCATAGTGGTATCAGCCAATGTCTATAAAATGAAGTTACGACTTTAGTTTTGTTTGTATTCTTGTAATAATTTCTCGTAAATATACAATTTTATTGTCGTCAATTTACGACTTATTCTTGAAATCTTGATTTTAATACAATATTTAACAGGCATTCACTGGGACAGCTATAAACACAGGGGTATTGTATGACCCTTAACCTGGGTCAAAAGTTAAATTAGCCGTTTTTTCCTCCAACTGATTTTAAAAGGCTGGACTGCTACGTGAGGAGAACAACACAACCTTAGCGCTAACTGAGGCTCTTCAACAGGAAGAGGATGCATAAAAACAACAACTTTTCTGTTATGCATGAGCCGTTTTACTGCTGCGTTACGGGAACTGTTTGGAAACGAGGTATATAAACAAACATTCACAAAATCTTTCTGTGTCTTCTTTCCGGCTCCTCCATGTTGTGTTCTGCCGGATTGCACTGAAGTACGCAAATGCGTAAACTAAAGCAGCCGAAAGCCGAGTTGTTAAATACAGTCATAGTTATATTTTGGATATTTGAAAAATACATCAAAGCATTAAACATTTTGGATATTTGAAAAATACATCAAAGCGTTAAACCAAAAACAAGTCATTTCAAGTCAATTAGCTCAAGTCGGGGTTTAAATCCCAAGTCAAGAACATCAAGTGAAAGTCAAGTCGAGTCTTTTTGGACATTTGTCAAGCAAGTCACAAGTCCTAAAAATTACGACTCGAGTCTGACTCGAGTCAAGTCATGTGACTCGAGCCTCCCATCTCTGCCAGCAGGTCTGCCATTATAGCTCATACACTCTGAAATGAGACTATCTGCGTTCTACAGCCAAGCTGCCCCTTCTCTCGTCACCATGTAATTCATTTATTCAACTTTATACAGGCTGGAAGCTTTCCCAGCGCAGCTCATGAAAAAAAATCTAATTATGGAAAATAATTTGATGCTGGTAAATAATGTAAAACAGGCAGCTTTGAACTTCCACAGAGCAGCTGGATTCATAATCCCATCCATGTTGAAAATCCCTCCTACAAGGAAACAACTTTTTCTGTAGTTTGAGTCTAGCATAAAGGTACAAAATGCTCGTGCCAACTGTAACAGTTTCTGTGCACTCTGTTATAGGTTTTGTGTATTGTCCTCCCATTTAGACCACAGAAAAGCTTCCTTTTTTGGCACTGCACAGATATTAAGTGTTGTTGTTAGATTAATAAATCAATTTGCCACAGTATTTAAAATATTGAGGTAGGTCTGCAATGATCATGAACTTTATTGAAAGTGTGGCTCTGCCCTTGCTTTTATGTTCCCACACATGCTCATAGAATAAAGTAGCAGGAAAAATAGACATACATTAAAACTATACGGAATTATGTTTACACCTTTAATATGGCCATTAGTATTTGTCTAGTATGAGATATTTGTCTATTTAACCACTAGGATTAATCACGTCATTAAAGATGCATTAAGGTAGTTTGGAGGGAGGCAAAACTTTTAGAGCTTTCGTGAAGGTTTCTTACATTATGAGACTTTTTTTCACAAACCTAAAAATCTTTTGCAATAAAAGCATCACAGTCTCAAGGTTAACAATAGAAAATCTCCATATAACCTGCAAGCAGGGAGTCAACTAGGTGATGATGTGTGATTGTACAACACGGCGTCACGTCGCATTACATCCTGTTACACATTGTGACCCATTTAAGTTAATGAGGTGGAATGATTTTTTTCATGCAGTTCTAATGTCCTTCTAGACAGTGCATTAGTCATTTTGTGAAAACATTTTGGTTGGCTGCTGCTTGGCTACTTCTGGGGCAATTTATATGTGTTTTAATGGATTGTCTTCAAAACCTTACGGATCCTTTAACTGTTAACGTTTGACCAAAAATTGTGTACAGTGCAGCGGGCTTTGTTATACAGTGGAACCTCGGTTAGCATCATTAATCCATTCCAGAAGATGTGCTTAAACCAAATGTTATGTTAGCAAAGAACTACAGAGTCAACCATTGATTACACCATGGACAGGCAAGGAATGTGAAGGGCAATGTTAGAATACTGAATAATACCGGGACGTTTCTTTAAAAAAAATACAAACACCCTTCTATTAATACAGTAACATATACTTATTTATTGTACTTTACCATGCCAAAATTTTTGCATACATTTTGACTAAACATGCCATTAGGGATGTATCAGGAATGGACAGGAGGATGAGTACAGAAAACTGATCCAGGACTTTGTCAACTGGTGAGACGCAAACCCCCTGCACCAAGACCAGGGAAATGTTGGTCGACTTTAGGAGAAACAGGACACAACCAGAACCTGTTCTCATTAAAGGTGACCATGTTGACACCTATAAATAACTGGGAGTGCATCTGGATGATAAACTGGACTGGGCTGCCAACATGAATGCTCTGCGCAGTAAAAGACAGAGCCCTCTGTACTTCCTCAGAAGGCTGGCGTCCTTCAACGTATGCAAGAAGCTGCTACAGGTCTTCTACCACAGTGTGGTAGCTGGTGCCCTGCATCCAATGTACAGCATCATCTCCCAACAGAAGAGGCAGTTGAGAGGCAATCTCAATGGCAGATTACTAGGACTGGACTTACTAACGTATTATATATTATTGCACTACAAATGTCAAGTCTTATGTTCTGTATTTCTTTATTTATTCTTATTCAATGTTATTTTTTTATTTCTGTCTTGCCTTGGTTGTTTTATGCTGTAAGTGTTTTTTGCATTTTTTTAGAGCTGCTGGAAATATGAATTTGTAACTGTTTAACATTTTGCGAAGAAGAATTAGCAAGCTAACAATACCCTAGCCGTTGCACATTTGCGTGTTGCACAGGTAACATCACAAAACTTGCCATTGCCGTTACCTGTCATGCCTAACAAAATAGACATTGTTTGACAATCTGTTTATCTTTGTCCCAGACACCAGAGGAGCTTGAAGATGACTCAGACTTTGAACAGGAGGACTATGACACACGCAGTAGGACCAGTGTCCAGACAGAAGATGATCAGCTTATTGCTGGACAGAGTGCCCGGGTAAGTCAGCATCGACATCTCTGCTATAGCATACTAATTATACTAATTCCTAACACAGTACTGGGCAAAGTGACTGCATTCAAACAACAGCTTGAAATGTAAGCCATCCCAGCTCCCTCAATTCACTTGATCCAATTGCATGATAACATCAGAGTTAAGTTACCCTAACAAACACGTGGCAGAAATGACAGATAAAGCAGCATATTCATTAACAAAGACGTCATTGTACCCAATTCCCATCAGATCATGCAAAACACAGTATGCCAAGGCCTATGCAGCGATCACCATGGTTTGTGCTTTTTTGTAATATTTCTCAGATCCAATTTCACGTGGGTATTAACACTTGTTTCCTTAAAGCCATACAAATTAATGTAGTGGTGTGTAAATGGCAGAAGTAATTTAGACCTAAACCACTCTCTGTGGTACAAGCCTATATTATACTGCCATGGCCTTCATGCTCTCGGCACAAGGTTTGAACAAAGTAAAGACTAATACATTAAGAGAACAGTGCAAAAGCATAAATAAGTACGGGCACAAAATGAGTATCTCACAAAAGTGAGTAAATTCTTCACATTTCCTTATATCATGGGTCTGAAACTTAATTTCACTGTGGGCCACTGGAGGTAGAGTCTGGGTGAGGTTAGGCCGCATTATGTATTGCACACTTGTGCCTTGAAGGGCCAAGATAGTGCAGATTTTCTCACTTACTAGTTCCTCCAGCAGATTATCTGATTTCTGAGCTTCTTCCCTCAAACTGAAGGAGGTGCTGATCATTAAAAACACCTGCTTCAGTGACCGGCTGAAAGGAAAACCTGCAGTGCCTCGGCCCTCCATGGCACGAGTTTGATACCCTTGATATTGGGAATGGGGCTGTGAATCTCAGGGTACCTCACGATACATTATCATTTGCAATACATGGCTTGATAAAAAATAATATCTCGATACTGTAATATACGGGCAGAAAAACAAAATAATCATAGTTTGTAGTTTGCTGCATTCATAAAATGAATTAGAAAAGGGATGGAATTTTTACAGCATATTTTAACCAGAATACAAGTGACAATGCTGCAAAAAGAATGAGACTGGTTTACTGCAACATAAGTGCAAACAGGATTTTAGTTTAGTTGACAGTCACCAGAATAACACAACATTTAGCATTTTAATATAATCATTAATATTTTTCTTACTTAGCAGTTTTCTTCGTGAGCGTGGTGACAAACAAGGTTGCTGCTCATGTCTGTCATGCCTGCCCGAATGTCCCATTTTCGTCAAACACTTCTTCCATACTGCAAAGTCAGCATTTTATCGCTAATGCTATGAAAGCCAAAGTGACTCCATACTTACTACCAAAAATCACGACAAGCTTGTCAACCCATTGGAAATTGCAGGAGGTCATTACTCAATATAACAGTTTGAGTCACAACGGCATCTTACAAAAAACAATAAACTCATCACACAGCAACTTAAAACTCAAAGAGTATAACTAATAAATATACAAACATGTACCAATACAAGATTAACGTGATAAAAAACATTTTAAAGTTCACATAATACATTTCGTTTGAGCAAAGTATTTCATGATGGAGTACAAGCAGTGTAGTAAATGGATGGATGACGCTGCAGTGCTGCCTCTGTCAACCAGAGGGAGACAGAGGAGCTTGAAGCTCAGAGCTCTAAAACTAAAGCTCTAAAAGAAGAAATTGAGAAGTTGCAAGATGAAAATGTTGTGTTGTGTGCTGCTCTTAAAGAGGGTAAAAATGCTATGGCAGATAATAAAGCACTACGCACTGATATCAAGGCTTTGTGTCACGAAACGCTGATGCTCGGCTAGCTCGGCGCGGCATAGCGAGAACCCCGGGGAAGGAGCGAGCAGGACGTCAGGCAGGTAAGTGTGGGAAAAGAGTCTTTTAATAATAAAGCTGCGAGGCAGGAACAAAAACAGGTCCACGGGAAAGCGAAGCACACACGACATCCAATGACAATATGGCAACAAAATGACAACTAATGCAAAAACGGCACTAACGGTAAACATGACAAAATGGCAATGACCCGACAACTCGAAGGTGCACACACCTGAACTTAAATAGCAAGAAAATAACGAGAGGCAGGTGTGTGTAATTAAAGGCGAACATGAAACTAGGAAAAACAACATAGGAACTCTAACTCAAAACCCAAAACTGTCACGCAAACACCGGGATCGTGACACTTTGCAGGATAAATTAAAGCCACTATTGGAAGAAAACGCTGCCTTGCGCGCTGCTCTCAAGTAAGCTAAAATCCATATGGAAGAAAATAGAGCATTATGCAAGGATGTTGGAGTTCTGCAGAATGATATCAAGACATTATTGGACGACAAAGCTGCCTTGCATGCTTCCCTCAAAGAGGTCAAAAACCCCAAGGAAGAAAATAATGCATTATGCAATGACATCAATGCTCTACAGGATGATATCAGGACACTATTGAAGGATAATGCCGCCTGGTGCACCACTCTGAAGGAAGGGAAAGAAGCAAAGGATAAATATCACTGAGCAAATGAAAGCTATAATTAATGAGATGGCTCAGAATTACACCCAGGTCAAAAGATATGTAAGCTTTCTAACAGGAGAACCAGGTGGAATTGATGTTCCTTCAGCAAAGCAACATATCGTCAGCTTCCTACAATCCTACAATCAAAGGAGGTGGCTATTGATATCAACACCATTGATACTTGATTCACTGTATGTCAGAAACAACACCACACCTGTCGTCATCAAGTTCACCAACAGGGAATTCAAAACTGCACTGCTGAAACAGAGGAAGAACTTGAAAGGCACAATCGTCTACTTAAAAGAGCATCTGACAAAACGCAACGCTGACATTGCCAAGAAAGCACGAGACTTGAGGAAGCAGGGAAAGATACAAAGTACTTGGAGCACTAACGGAAAAATATACATCAATCTACATTGAGGTTCAGGAGATGGAGTACTGGTTGTCAAAGATATGAACGATTTGGATACATACTAAACATTACATAATCATGACAAGGAGGATATAACGCACAAAAACAGTAAGATTACATTCAATAACACAAACATTGATATCAACGTTGAAAGGGCACGCTCAACAAAGTATTAAAATCAGGAACTCATGTACGTACATTTAAAGACACTTACAGTACAACACCAAGACAGCAAGATGTTGACCCGGAAATCAACAAGGGATGTTTATGTTTAGGGATGTTTATGTATGTATTTATGTACACAAATGAATGTATGTGTGTATGCATGTATATATACAGTAGGTATGCATGTATATATGAGTATGTAGGCATGTATCTATGAGCAAATCATGTGAGAAGCGGGTAGGATTAAATAAGCTCTGCTTCTTCCTACTCCTTTTCGGACATGTAGAACTGAGGAATGTAACATGAATTATTCATTGTACAGTGTATGCATGTTCGAAACAAATTAAACCAAACCAAACCAGAGGTAGGTTGACATAATTGCAGCGCATTATGGAAGGACTTTAAATCAGTTGGTTTTTTTCATGTTAAACTAGTATTGGTACATGTTTGTATATTTCTCAGGTATATCTTTGAGTGTTGACACCATGCGTCAGCCTGTTATTCTTATACTGTTATAATAACCTCCTGCGATTGCCATTGTGTTGACATGCTTTTTCTGAGTGCAATGATATAGCTCGTAATTGGCTCCTGCCAAAGAAAGTGCTTCCATTTCCACACTGATTATGGTAATTAACCAAGTAGATAGACACTTTATTTATATTAGTAGTAGTTCTTAAGTAAAGGAGATGTCACCTGATTAGAATTTAGCCATAAATTAGCCGTACCTCTGTATAAGCTGCAGGGTTCAAAGTTTAAGAAATAAGTAGTGGCTTAAACACGGAAATATACGTCAAGTGTAAAGGTGACTAAAGGGTTTTATTTCATGTCTACGGGGATCTAATAATGGCAAAACTGTATTTACAAAGTCATAAAAAAGGTTTCATATGCTCTATGAAAATATTGCATTCATTAATATTGATTCCTACTTAGCGGAAATTCACTCTGCTGTCAGGTCTAGAACCACTTACCCACAATAAACGAGGGCCGACTGTACATCTCATGGTGCACATGTCCAAAAGTGTGAATATAAATAGTTTGAGCACTGTTATTATCTAGCACTGCCTTAAGCTTCTTGGCAATGGAATTTAGTAGAGCTGCACAGGTTGTCACTGGATTCCTCTTCCAGCTGGTGAATGTTAGACACCTTGCTTCTTTTGGAGGATGACCCGAAGGTGCTAAAGTGGGTTGGGATATGGAGACATACTTGGCCACTCCATCACATTCAGCGTCCTCATCGAGGTTCTTGTCATCATGGAGGTGTGTTTGGGCTTGTTATCATGTTGGAAAACTGCCATGCAGCCCTGTTTTTCAAAGGTGGAGATCATGCTCTGCTTCACAATGTCACAGTACATGTTGGAATTCGTGTTTCCCCTCAATGAACTGCAGCTCCCCAGTTTCGAAAGCACTGATGCAGCCCCCAGACCACGACGCTACCACCACCAGGTTTATTTGTATAATATGTTCCCTTAAGATACTGTTTACTGTAATAATATAGTTGCTGAAGGGGGTGGACTGCACTCACTTTTGTGAGAAACTGTAAATAAACTGCCTTCAATTCATCTCATTCCCTTTGCCATTACCACTTTTGCAAAATATTAACATCTGTAAAGTGTGTTTTCCATTAAATTGGAAATGTTTTTTTCCTCAGTGTATTGACAACTAAGTAGTTCATTGGGCATACTTGGATTTCATGCAGTGCGTAGTGTATCGATCAGTGTTGCACCTTACTATTTTTTGCTGCTATTAGAAATGCATGAATGTGTTGGCACCAGCATGTAACAATAACAGTGTCACATTAGTGTCTGTGGGATAGCTGCACTGCAGCAGCAGTGGGGCAACAACACTGTGGTGACACTTCTGTTATCGAACACCCTCACACCATAAAACCCCTTGCTGAATCCGGGTGTTTTGTTCAGTGTAAAACTACAGTATATTCACATCGCTGTATGGTGCAGAGAACCTTGTAAGTTCAGTATTTTTAATTATTTAATTCAACTGCTCATGTAAGAAATCATAAAGTTTTCCAATCACAAGGAGCAGAGCCTGGCATTTGGATCACAAATGTAGCTCTGGGGAGTCTGTGGGGGTCCAGGGTGTGAAGTGTTTTGAGTCGTTTGTATGTACTGTACACTCCCACAAAGGCTCCTGTGGTGTAACATTGTCGAGCCATCTGAGCTTAAAAGCACCAGCACTGCCGCAGAAAGTTGTTTCACAGCACCGGAGTAGTTTTCCTGGCACGCAGCTTTCGCTTTGAGTGGGCAGCTCATTTTGGGAACAGTTTGAAGTCACAGCGTGTCTCTTTGTCATATCTGCTTGGTGTAAGAATCTGTAAATGGATGCAAGAGTGACGTGTCTCAATGCAACGAATTGTGCACAAGCAAAGATACAAGTCCCAAGTCAACCTTGGATACATGAGACGCATGAATACAATAAATGATAAACAATAGTAAGTAGCAATGCCATAATTGAAATTCTGCCCTCTTACCGTGAAAATATAATCACGTTTAAATCTTGTGACCCCTATTAACAAACTAACTTATTGACCATAGAAACATGTGGTTCACAATTTGACAGTAATACCCCTAACACATCTTCACAACAGTCACTTTTTGTGTCATTTCCCGCTAACATACACTGATTCACCAACTAGAAATTCATTTTAACTAGAGAATGACTAATTTTGGACTTAACCTCACAAAAGTTTGTCCTCCCCAGCATTAGTGAGCTTTATCCAACGTGATTTCTCTGTTATGTATGCATCTTCTTTTCCACGCACAGACTCAACTGATACTGCATGTTTGCCACCATTAGATACTGTTATGCCCTCGGAGACTAAACATTTACACACGCCGAAAAGGACTAGCACATCCATAAAAGATGTGTTTGCTGTAAACCACCGGTGATGTGCCCGGTCGGCACTAAACTGTCATGTGAGGATGACGCTCCCTGCCCTCGCACGGTAATGCCGAGTGCATGCTTGTGTGATGTGTTAATGTTCAAACAGACAGGCAAATACATAATCCATTTTCACCATCGGAGCTGACATCGGTATGCGGGGGTTTACAGTCATGATCCTTGCATGGCCAGTCAGTGTCTGGGTATCAGACCATTGGGACACACAAGATCTTATTTAATCTATTTTGCTCAGTGCACGAGCATATGTCCCTCACCCCCATCCAAACCCTCCAATGTAGTTTGACGTTGCGACTGTGGAGAACCATTTATCAGCCTTTATAGAAAATTGATGTGCTCTTAAAGGCAACAAGTAACGTGCGACAAACTATAGATAGTTTGGGTCTCTGTCTGCAGATTCACGCACTAAGCTGGTCGTATAACGCAGCTTGGATAATGCATAGTGAATCACTCCTCCCCCTAAGCATGCTTGCAGCATCATTTAACACGCTGATCGGGTAACAATGTTTATAGATCATCAATAAAATTGAATTCTCCAGTGTCTGGGCAATTTATTTCAAATAAAACAAAATTAAAGTAATTTTGAGATGCAGCACTTGCTGACGAAAATCGGAAAGCACTTTAATCCCCGCAGACGTCGACTCGCAGAGCGTATTGGTGTATTGGCACAACACTCCCTCGGCCGGATTTGCCACTATGTTAAGCTCCCGAGGCCCGCTTCTTGTTGTTATCAGTAAAGTCGGGGAAGGGATTTGAGGATAAGTGAATTCTAGAGAGTGCATAAGGAAGGCAGGGAGGATGGAGTGAGGAAGAGTTTCACTGAGTTCCTTGCTGCTTCCCCCAGACGTCCCACTTGGTTCACATGTTTACTTCAGTGCTCTCAGTTTTGTTCCCGAGCTCCTCTTCTCTCTTTTGTCACACCAATTTCAGAGGGACTTGAAGTACCAAACACTGTCTCCCAAACTAGATCCCAAAATAAAAAAAACAGAGTTTCTAAGATGCATTTTTAAGTTTTCCTTGTTCTCTTTACACAGCATGCAGCATGCTCAACTGCTGCACATGCGACAGCCATCACCATATTGACACAAATATAGGATGATTCGCAGTATGTGACAACTCCTGTTTTTATTCTTTTGCTTTTAGACGATGTTATCAATTTTTAATCATGGTTTCAATACTGGTGGTCCTCAGTTTATGATGTTCTGCGTTATGACGGTAATTAATCAACATTACAATGAAAGGAATTAACATGAATTAAAAAAATATAATTTTGCTCTGTAAACACAGAACACATTAAAGAATACGCGCCATACACATCATGAGAATGCAATGCGTGCCTTGTGTTGGGCGGATGAATACTGTGTATTAACTTTATTAGTTAACTTTTTTAACTTCATTATGTCTCCCAAGCGGCAGTGTTCTCACCAAGCTTCCGTGGGTTTTCTCCAGGGACGCCGGTTTCTTCCCATATTTCAAAAAACAAGCATTTTTAGGTTAATTGCCAACTCTAAATTGTTCATAGGTATGAATGTGAGTGCAAATAGTTGATTCTCTATATGTGCCAGTCCAGTGTGGACCCTGCCTCTCGCTCAAAGTCAGCTGGAATAGACTCCAGCATACCACCGCGACCCTAGTGAGGATAGGTGCCACATAAGATCGATGGATGGATTATTGAATGCTAATGAATGCTAGACGGATAATGGATTTTGTGCTCTGTTATGGTTGGTCCTTTTGGAATAAAAAATCCAAAGAAAAACAGATGCCAAGAATTAATGAATCCTTTCCTTTCTTTTCTTTGCTGACTTGTCAGTGTCATGTCATGTCATGTCAGTGTGAACAGCAAAATTCCGATTTTTTCAAATGCGACTCAGTTCTCCGTTGTATGTAGATATAAATCCAATATGTATGCAATGTGACTGCAGTATGAACGGTCAGGTCGGATATATCCAACATATACTTCACGGAATGTCGTGTATTGCTGTGCCTACCGAGACTTTAAAGGTAAATCATGTGGGCAATCATGAAAAAGCTTGGTTTATTGTGCAAGACTGGAGTAAAGGTACTCACCGATGTAGGCAAAAGTTCTTCTCATCCTAATTTTTTTTTTTTTTATTATTATTGTTAGTGAAACATCTCTTGTCTTGCAACAACTCACCACTCCACCCACACGCACCTTTGAATAGATAACAGGGCAACAAAATTCCATACCAAAATTCTATTCCTCTTTCTTCTCGATCTTCTACAGGAAATCATTTGGTTGAGAAAATATTGACTCCCGTTGAACAAAATCCTTGAAATTGCCACAAACATGTTCAGGAGAGCATCTTAGTAATGTGCGGGTTGATACTGAAATGTCGATATCTCCAATACCAGCTCTTCATGCTCTAAAGTCGATTCTGAAATCAAAACAGTGATACTTTTGATACTTCAGGTAAATGATTTTGTCATTTGTTTTTTCTGATGTTGTATATTAGCTTGGCTATATTGTAAATCCCTACCTTTAATATAAATCAACAAATTACTATGATGTCCCGTATACTCTATGGCAGTGGTCCCCAACACGGACCACTTGATACTGGGTCGCACGAGAAATATTTCTATTATTACTATTTCTGTTTTATGTTATATCTGAGTCTGAACGAGCATAATGTTCTCAATGGCTCGATGAAGAGACAGGGGTTAGAGCCTACGACTTCCAAAAAGCCCTTCTCCGCCCCCTCTGCGGAGAAGGGCTCTCTAACGAGTCATGAGGCCTTCAAAACTGCTTCGGCACTAGGAGACCAAGCACCCCGGAATAAAAGAAAAGGCCCTGGAGTATTTTGAAAGAAAAAACAGGACAGAAGAAATGACTGTCGGCCACTACATCAGTAGACGGAAATACCAATGACAGCATCATACTCGGTGGCAAACTGTATAGATTTGAGGTCAAATCTCTTTGTTTCGCTCTTTCTTTAGCAATATTTAGCACTTTCAGCACCCACCTTACAGCAACGCCTGGCATGTCCTGCCTGAGCCATAAGTTGTTCAAACATGATGCAGTGTAATATAAATACATGACAGGATGTTATAGACTGGGACTGCTTTCTCACCCAGTATGCCATTTAAAAAGATCAGCCTGATGTGTGTTTTCGAGGAAATCCAAACAGGCCTCGGGGGGCACAATTTTGTTTGTCTATGCTGTGCAATTTTTTGCCAGCGAAGCGCTGTGTACATAACTGATCACAAGGTCATTGACGCTGCATCTGTTTTCTACATCTTTTTATCTGGTCCTTTTTTCAACACTAATTTTGTCCTGTTTTTGCTTTGCTGTTTTGAGTTTTTTTTCTGCTGACACCTTCAGCACAGGGACATGAGCCAAGTGATGCACTTTGTCACCCACCCCTCAGACCACCATTCCCACGGACACACACACCAGCTATTATAAAGACTCACTGAAGAAAAACCTGATCTTACAGGACACACAATAGTGGATATGTATTTTTTAAAGCAAGGATAACTTTTTATTCCTGAACTGTACTGATGTAGTTTACTTCCTCAGTCAATATAGTCGACCTAATGGCAACCATGACACTCCCACCTCCCTGACAAAAATGCATTATTCATCGACTGGCTTAATACGTGAGGTAATTATACATTTACCTCCCAAATAATACAGGCTTCTTACTGCGCCTGTGACCTTGCCACAAGATTTATGCCATTTTAGACCTGCCCCTGAAGGCCTTTTAGAGAGCAAATGTATTCGCATGGCAGGAAAGAAATCGTGTAGCCATTGCGGATCAGCTCTTTATGGGTATACGATGTCAAGGTTTTTGCAAACTGAAGTACAATCATTAAATTTAAACTTTATAACTTCATTTTTTGTGGGGTGTATTAAACAAAAAAATGGAGCTCTATTGTCTATTCTTTTCTATAATCCCTCATGCTATTCACTTTCTTTATTCAGTTTTATCTTTTCCCTCTTCGCCTAAATTATCCCTCCTTTCTTTCTTTTTCTTTTTCCTTAAATTCAAAGCCAATTTTTTCATGATTTTCATTATCCTGTAAAGTGTGTGTGTTTCCCTGCAGGCTATCATGGCACAGCTTCCCCAGGAGGAAAAGGCCAAAATCGCAGAGCAGGTGGAGAGCTTCAGACAGGAGAAGTGCAAGCTTGATGCCGAGGTAGCCAAGTGGGACGACAACGGCAATGACATCATCGTGCTCGCCAAGCAGATGTGTATGATCATGATGGAAATGACAGACTTTACCAGGTAACAGCAACACAATCCAACTTGGGCTCTGCTCCACAGTCTTACTAATTTTTCTTTTTCACCCTGCACAGTAATACGCAGCATGTGTGACATTGTACTTGAAGGCTGTGACAAATATATTTGTACCTTTGGATTTAAAATGTGATTGTGCTCCAGCACTCTTGGGGGGGGGGGTAGTGTTCAAGTGTGCAATCAGAATTTAGAACCAGATTTCATTAAGTTTTGCATATAAGAATCTAGTCCGTTTGCCCTGTACAGTTGGTTCGCAAACTCGAGTGCCTAAACAAAGCACCCTACGCTCTGCTGACTCACACTGTCTTTATTGAGTGTGACTCCCAGTGCCAGCAATTTGATAAAGATGAGAAACACTTTTGAATTCCATCCAGGATGTACGAGAAGTCATCATCAACAATAAGTTCCACCCATTCCTGATTCTGTTGTAAAATTGTATATAGTATTTAAAGATAAGCGGTATTGAAAAAGGATGAATGGAATTTACAGATGTTTACAACAGTTTTGGGAAAATGAATTTTTTTGCCTTAAGGGTGAGTGATATTTCAATTAAAATAGTTTTTGTCTACCATGATTTTTTGTCAAATGTTTTGTCACACTTTGGGTTTTAGTTTGCGTGTCGGTCTGTTTATTTTCCATTATCAGGCCTGTGTTCCTGTTCCTCTCCGTCTTCCATCCTTACCTTTCCTGCTCCTATGCACCTGCACCTCATCTCCTGTGTGATTATTTAGCTGAGCCTGTGGCCTCAGTCAGTGTTGGAGCATCGCTTCCCGTTGTTGTCATTTGCTTCCCGTTGTTGTCGTTTTCTTTCTGTTCCTTTCAGTGAGTGATCATCTGTTTGTTGCAGAACCAGATTCCTGCCACTGCATTGCACCAATTATTATTAAAAACAGTTTTACCTGCATCCTGGTCTCACATGCTGGGGTCGCCTCAATGCTCAAGCCAAATTGTGACCGTTTTGTCAAATTCTGAATTGTGCCACCTAAAGTTTTATGGAAATGGCATATTTTCTGTTTAAATTTTATTAACATAATGGTCGCCAGCTTGAGACTTTTTTTAATAGTATTTTGCTGTGATGAGATGATATACTGTAGTCTCTTTATAATAGATCATTTCTTTTAGATTTACTGAACTCTGGCTGCTTATATTTCTGATAGCTTGCACTTTTTGTCTCCGTTATCCACCTCAATATTCTCAGGCTGACGAAACACACGGCGAGATAAATTTTTAATAGCATTTACTGAGGATGTCTTCTGCACTTGGATCTCTTACCCTCATTTCTTTATTTGTTCTTTCTGCTTCCTGCAGGGGCAAAGGCCCCCTTAAAAACTCCTCAGATGTGATCAATGCGGCCAAGAAGATTGCAGAAGCAGGATCCAGGATGGACAAATTGGCCCGTGCTGTTGCTGATCAGGTATGTTTGGTGGTTTTATCATTTCTATCAATCTGAATGTGTCTCCCAACTCATCATCTGAACTGTCAGTGAAGCATATATAGCGGCAGAATAAGCCGACATGGCAAATGGAAATCTTTGATGTGAGAATTGACATGCCCTGCTGGAGTGGTCGACTGTTTTGCAGCATGACTTTATGTCCCAACGGGGCCAACACCGAGTGTAAGACAGCAGAACCAAGTTATGTCTTTAATATAATTAGCTCACAGCCGAGGTGTTGCATCCATTATCAGATGAGTACCTCTCGAAAACACGCTGACAGACCACTTTCGATATCTAATCAATCAGTGCTGTGCCTTGGGAAGAGTGGAGGGGAAGTAAATTAGCATGTTCGCTGTGTATACGTGTGTACAAATGAAGCAGGAGGTCTGTTTGAATGCTGGCACCACTACAGGTAATGCATATTGTTATTCATTTCATCAGCCTCTAATAAGCATTGAGAATAAACGCAGGCGCTGATTTATTAAGGCGGGCTGTTGTTACTATAATTGTAACTGCTTTCAGTGAGCAAAGTCTTCGAATAATTACTGTTGTGCTCCGGATAGCTCTCCTAGCTCGTTTTTATTTGCGGCAAAGCTGAGCAAATGTTTGAACTCTCAGCATCAACATTTAGCATATCCTGGAACAAGTGAGAGATCTGTTTAGTCAATAACACTTCTCTTGCTGTGGGTACTTTGGGCCAAATATAAATAAAGCCACAAATCTGTGATGCATGGATTGAGACATAATACGATTAGGCATTGTATCCAAGAAGCATTGTATCCGAAGAAACATGTTAAAAACATACAACTTTTTTTTAACACAAAAAAGTAATTTTTTGGGCAAAGAAACTGAAACAACAATTTTTCACATTTGTAATGTTGAACGAAATGTACAGTATTTTGTCTGGCCTTAGTTAGGGCTTGATAACAGCTTGCAAAACAAAAAAAGGTTTTTCATTTTCATTCAATTTTCTAATCATCCAATGCATTAGTTGATACAAAAATATCTAATGTTTGGTTAAGGCATTTACCAATTACTTTGTGGGGGAACTGCACTGTTTGCCCACAATTAAAGAACACTATCTAAATTTAATTAAATAAAGCAGAACCTTGCTCAATTTGTTAAAGTTTGGTTTTTTTTCCCTCCCTTAATAAAAAAGGTTTCATTTAAAAACTGCAGTTGTGTTGTCAGTGACTAATATTTAACTTTGTTTGATGATCTGAAATATTCAAAAAATCAGGAAGGGGGCAAACACTTTTTCACTCGACATTTACCAACAATAGTAAATGGAAAGGCGAAAAGGTAACATGTATGAAGGACTGCCAGTAAAGTATTGTTAAATTCAAATTCTAAATAAAGTGCATTTCACTCACAATGATCTTATTTTTATATGTACTTTGAAAGTGTTAGTATTAGGTAGGGTTTGTAGTAGGGTACTGAGGCTAGAACACAGGAAATGGGAGATGAGAATGCTGACGGTTAGGCCAAAATTCTAGCCTGTCGGCTGAGTGTTCAGCACAGCTCTTAAGGCAGAGGGAGTGAGGTTTTACCAAGATACACTTGTGCCGGTGCACTGGCTGGCATCCATTCCAATAGCAATGACAAAAAATAATCTTGGATAATGTTTGCTCTTTTCTTGATTTATTTCATCCTGGCTATTAAAAATAATAATTGACAGAAATTAAGGTTTTATTGAGTTGCTCTGATATGAACTGATTCCATCCTGTAAAACAATTTGCAGTGGAAATCATTATTGATTTTGCAAAATACACACAATTTCTGCTACACAGATAATCTTATTGACAAAATACACTAACCATACAAATCCAATAGAAATAGTTAATAGTTACATATTTGTGTGCAGCTATCACAATTGTTAATTAGCCTGCTATTTTGCTTCCAACACAATGCACAAAGGGAGACTATAGTTATGGGGCCAAAATACTTCACGTGAATAAAACTTTAAGTTTAAATTGTATTGATATCTAAAAAATTACTGTCATCGTTGACAGATATTTTGCTGACCGCAAGGTTTTGACACCATTTTCCATTAACTTAACATTTTTTACAATCGTTTTACAGATTTTGTGATGTTGGGGTGATTGAACTACAAATAAAAGTAATAATAATTTTGACTCTTGTCCGTTTTGAGTCCGCAGGTTGAGAGTACATCATATATATATAGATATATATATGATGTACTCTCAACCTGCACATCACACATTGTACACACACTGTACAGTATGTGTGTACACATACTGTACACACATCACATACATATATATATATATATATAAATATATATATATGTATTTATTATGTAGAAAGGCAGTTATTACACCACGCGTACAATTATTAGGCAAGTTGTGTTTTAAGTACTACAGCTCTTTCACTCAGTTCAAAATGTTACTAATGTCCAAACCTGAATATTAAATAAGGTAAAAGTCACGTTTTGGTAAAATTATTTGGCCAATGTTGGGGGGCAGAATTACACCCACCTTTCATGCTAAAAACTGTCACAATCTTTCCATCCATCTGTTTGTCCATTTCTTTATTTTTTTGCTGATCAACATTTTGCGCATCAGAAACGACAGCCTCCTAGACATAGTGCAGGGAGATGTACGGTTTTCCTTTCTGATAAATCTCTAGTTGAGAAGCCCACAGATTCGCAATAGGGTCTAGGTTTGGTCAGTAAGGTGGCCATGGCATTATTATTATTCTATCTTTAGGGCCTGTACTGGCAAGCCATGCAGTAACATACATTGATGCATGTAATGGAGCATTGCCCTGCATACAAACCATGGTCTTTTACAGGGACATTGCTTGAAGTGTCCTCTATAACCTGGCAGTAGATCTAGGATTCAACTTAAGTCTATCTTCAACCCAAGAAGCTCATCTTTAATGATACCAGCCCATACGAGAACCCCTCCTCCACCTTGTTGGTGCCTGGTTCATTTGTATCCATTAATGATCCAGACCCAGTCCATCCATCTGGTTCGTGAAGAATCACTCTGATTTCATTAGTCTATAAAGCCTTTGAAAAGTCAATCTTCGGATATTTCTGGTATAGGTGGCCTAGCCATAGCTCCCGTCCTATATTTACACCAATCCTTGACATCGTCTAGCATCCAGAAACCCTCGGTTCCACTGGCATGAGAGAGATATCATTTTTTGTTTGACAATGAAGATCAGATACTCTTGGTATTTTTTCATCATGAAAGTGTGAACATTGGTCATGTTGGTCGCACACCCTCCTTTGCATGATATCATTGTGTTGCACTGAGCCGACTGCTTTTTTTAATAAAGTTAAGACATACTTTTTAGCCGCTTCTTCTTTGCTGGTGCTTGCCGGCTGATTCATTATTGGTGCTTGGGTCTATTTCTTCTGGTCAGTAAGGTGGGCATCAAATATGTATGCATAAAAGTGATGTTATGGTAACATTGTTTGACTACTGTAATAATTGGTCACAGTGAATTTTTAGTCCCTTGGCCATTGATTCAAGTTATTTTCAGTTAAACCAGCTTAAATGGTAAGCAAGCATGCAGTTGTGACTATGAATTATTCCATATGTAGACGACATGTATTTTGCCTTTGCACATTATTGAAGCTAACCTGAGCACTGGGCCTTGACAGTTTGAATGCAGCTCTGGTGCTTTCAGACAGCTCCCTTAAGTAGCAAACCTTGTCACAATGACTCCACATCAGCCCCATTGATGAGCATGTGTGAAGCAGTAGAAAAAGGAAGTGTAGTCTTCTGGACTCATTAAAGCACAGCACTTGACATTAAAAAACTCTCTATTTAACCCTCTATTTCACAATGCTTATTTTACCATGCTTTTCAAGTCAGGTATGGATATTGTACTGCTGTTTTTGTGAGCACCTCATTCACTGTACTTACATACGAATTACAGACCATACTGTTGAATTCAGTCTCTCAAAGTCAGGACACGACCACACGGTGGTTAGCATGGAAGGCCCGGTTTCAAATCACTGCTTCTGTGTGTTGCATGTTCTCCCCGTGCATGTACCATGTTTTAACATCAAATCATGGTTGTTTGTAGGGCTGCAACTATTTGTTTGAACAACAATTCGATGTGTATCACGATTTGTGGTTGACGATTTGATTCATTGACAATATTGGTTCAGTTAGAACGATATGATCCTAAACAATTCAGTAACTTTTAATCAATTCAGTAACTTTTTTGCCAAAACTTCAAGCAGTCTGACGGTGAAATAAATACCTCGAGACAGGATCGTGCAGGTGAAGTTTTCCAAATTCCCTTTGCTTTTTGTTTGAGAATCAGGTAAACAGCAATACATGGCAAATGCATTCACATTTTATTTGAAACAAGTCCAACCAACACTTCAGGTTGAATTAACAATGAATGAATTAACACGTTGAATGATTAATTCAATCTGATAAAACATGACAAACTTTAATTTGATAATTCGTTCACTTCTCTAACCAAAGTATTAAAGAAGTTTTTTTGCACCACCAGATTTGAATGACATTTCATGTGCAGATAGATATTAAAGTGAATGAATATCCAACATACTGTAACGTTTGCAAAGACGCTATTAAAGCTACGAGGAGGTGTTTGATCAACACGCTTATCATTGCAAGAAAAAATGGAACATACACCAGAACAACAGTGGCTCCCAAACGACAAAACCCCCCATTCAACCAGAACACAAACATGCACAAACTTAACGCTCGCTACGTACCTTTTACCTTGTCCTGACGCTCCCATCCATGAGTTTGAAAGTCTTCAAGTTGGACTTAACTTTGGATGTGGTCCAACACTCAGTATAAATTCCATTCCGAATTGAAGAGGAAGAAGTAATCTAGCAAACAAACATGTATACCAATGAAAAAACACCCCATATCCTAAGAAAAATTGCATATTTTAGGACGTCAACATGGACTTTTCTGACAGAGCGCGCACACTCAGCGTCACATGACGTCATCCCTGCGCCCCAGGAAAGAGCCATGACTAATAAACTTACGACAAATCAAACTATTACAAGGGTAACATTTAACGTATTTATCATTAAAATATCTAAAAAACACAACCATCTAAAACCTGCGGTACTTAAATCCAATGCTTTATTTCCTAGTACCGATTAATTATCTTTCAAACGATTGTTTCAGCAATATATGTCATCTGGAATGTTATTTTGTCAAACACAGATCAATGTAGTTGGATCATAAGAATATAAATCGATACATCGATCTAGTGAATGAATCGTTACACCCCTAGTCGTTTGTACCCTGTGATTGGCTGTCGACCAGTCCGGGGTGTACCCTGCCCCTCACTCAAGTCAGCTAGAAACCCTAGTGAGGATAGACGGCATAGAAAATGGATGAATGGAAAATCAGGACACCGATCAGGATAATAAACACAACATCTAAAACCTCTGTGCGGTGTTGTCAGCAAATGCAGTAACTCAACAGCATATAAAACAATAACCCTCAGCTTTATTCCAATATATACTTTCCGAAGTTGAGAAAATGTTCTGTTTTTTAAGTAAGTTTAATTTGTAAAATGGTTCAACAGTAATTAATTCTGGGTTTGTTGCTGACTATTTTTGGACATGCATTGGCACCCCAGTTGGATGGTCCAATTGTGGAATCCATTAAAATAAACAATCATCTATCTATGCCAATTAAGAATAGAGTCACCCCAGCCAATATTTAAGGCCCCAAAAATGAGAGAGAGCTGAGTATCTGTGTTCTTCATCCTTCTTCCCCTTATCCTCAATTCACCTCCCATGGCGGCGGTTATTTTGAATGCGTCTGATGTGCAATTCCGTGGCGTCTCAAAAACATAATTTAAAGAGGCTTGCAAGGGTCACAGTCCTCAAATATGAAAGCTGTCATCAGTGTTTGTCATCAGTGTTCAGTTTTCTCAATGAGTCAGTCAGTTGCTTGTTTTACCTTAAAAGGCACTGTATGCAGCAACTTGTGTTTTTTATGACCTAAACAATAGAAGTACAGTTCTCTTTCAGCACATTGCACAAACTCAAGTAAAAAACTCTGCATGTTTACGCAAATTTTATGTACCGTAAATTCCAGTCTAGGGTGTAAACTTTCTTTTGCTTAAGTCAGTTGGGATAGGCTCCAGCATACCCCCGGGACCCAAATGAGGATAAGTGGCATAGAAAATGGATGGATGGATGGATGGAAATTCCAACATATAAGCCACATCCACTAAATTTAGAGGAAAAAACAGATTTGTTCATATAGAAGCCACACTAGTGTATAAGCAGCATGTCCATGTCATAAAATATTGTGGTGTGCACGAGTCCGAGCCAATCATGAGCTATGGTAAAACTCACAACAAGCTTACCAAGCCAATGGAAATTTCAGTATAACAGTATGACTTAGTGTGTCATCTTAAAAACATTAAACCCATCACACAGCAACTTAACACTCAAGTACCAGTACAGGTGTAAATTTAATTATTTCCCCATAATGCATCACTCAGATCCAATGAATTATGAGAAAACTTGCATTTTAACCAGTATCGAATCAGAAACGACATTAACCGTATCGCACGTCACTGGATGACACTGGATCGCACACCGTCTTTACTTACGTAAACACACAGAAATGCGAGTGATGTCGTGCTTCTGCGCATGCACCTCACTTTCCAGGCGCATTGGGTTCACATATCAAGTCGCATTTGTCTGGTAATGTGAACAACCATAGAAAAAATCAGATTTTAAACAAAAAATCCAAATTGGGAATCATACCCTGCAGTGTGAATGTAGCCATAGTGACCAGTGCAGAATACTATTGTAAACTCATAAGTAATTTTTTTTAACTCATAACTGTACATGTTAGAGTGTTAATTGCTGGGTGATGAATTTAGTGTTGTTAGTAGTATTCCCTGAGTCAGAAATTACATTGCAAGACATGAGGTTACGTAGTATTCTGCACTGGTCACTAAGGCTACGTTCACACTGAAAATCCCATTTTTTACGTGGTCGTTCACATTACCAAACAAATGCGACTTGATATGTGAACGCAAAGTGCCTGGAAAGTGACGTGCATGCGCAGAAGCACAACATCACTCACATTTTTGTGTGTTACTGCTGCGACGTGTGCTCCAGTGATGTGCGATACCATTGATGCAATTTCTGATTAGATACTGGGTAAAATTCAGGCTGGTATGTGCAAACTCAACCAGTGTGTCTGGTAAATTTGAAAACATTTACAGTGTACAGTATTTCAAATCGTGCAAATAGCATAAAGAATACAAGACATAGTAATTTACTGATTTAGTTTAAATCGTGAAGTATATTGAGGTGGCGCGGTGCTTTACAATACAGCCAAGCTAATATACAACTTCAGAAAAACAAAGGACAAAATCAAATACCAAAAGTATCAAAAGTATCACTATTTTGAGTTCAGAATTTAATTTAGAGCATATAGAGCTGGTATCCATCCACACATGACTAGCATGCTCTTCTTAATGCGTTTCATGTATTTTGTGCAAAGAGAGTCAATATTTTCTCAACCAAATGATTCCGTGTAGAAAATTAAGAAGAAGAATGGCGATACTTTTGGTATGGAAGTTTGCAGACAACTTGTTGCCACGTCTGTTCCAAGGTGCGTGTGGGTGGATTGGGGCAACATTGCCGAGAGCTGCTTATGAGAAGAACTTTTGCCTACATTTAACCAAGTCTTGCACAATATACTACGCCTTTCCATGACTGCCTACCTTTTAAAGTCTTTCAATGACGTATATGTCGCATATATGCAACCTGAGCGTTCATACTGTAGTCGCATCGGGTACATATCCGATTTATATCCACATTCAAATGAGACCGGAGTCGCATTTGACAGAAATCGGAATTGTGCTGTTCACACTGACATTAAAAAATCAGTCATTGTAAACATGGAATCATTTGGTTGAGAAAATATTGATTGCTTTTGCACAAAGTCCTTGAATTTGCCACAAACTCGCTAACAAGAGCATGCTAGTAAAGTGTCTATCGCCGATACAATCTCGTCATGCACTAAAGTGGATTCTGAAATCAAAATAGTAATACTTTTGATACATCAGATACTTAGTTTTGTACTTGGGTTTTTTTCAGATGTCGTTAATTAGCTTGGCTTTATTGTAAATGACCCAACTACCTCAATGTACTTGACAGTTTATTAATCAATAAAGAAGTCAGCTGGGATAGGCTCCAGCATACTCCCGCAATCTTATTTCTGCTGCTTCTGTTTTAACGAAAAAATAGTAATAATAAAATTAATTAATTAATTTACATAATCAGGGAGGGGGTTGTGCATATATGTGTGGTGGTAACAACATATTTAGAAGGCCATAAATAGGTTTTCCATGCTCTAACTACCAAAAATATTCCATTTATAAATAAGGAATCCTCATCCATTTTTGTTTGACCATAATAAAATAAATTACGTTCATTGCTGTAATTTACTGCTGTCTCTCTCTCTCTATATATATATATATATATATACATACACACACACACAGCAGTCTCAGTAAAAAAAACAACAATGTTGTGTCATTGTGTGGTTATGATACATTCCATGATAGTTATTGTTAGTAGCTAAACTTTTCCAAATGATCATTAGCTGACGACAAACATAACTAATGCATGTGCGTGTGTTATATCTGCATAATGTACGTAGCCGGAAGAGACAGGATATGCTATATGTATGCTGCTGCCCTCTACAGCACACCGACTATGTTATATTCATGTCTCTGTAGTAATGTCCTAGAAGAAGATGCTTACAAAAATCTGAGAAACTTTAAACCTTGCGTACCTTTGTAGATATCAGATTGTCATCTTAATATGATAGAATGTGAAATTGTTAAACAGACTTCAACTCTTACCAAGAGTTTTTTTTACAATATTCATAACAAGAATTCAGCAGTCTGTCTGTTTGGTGTCAGACACTCCATGTCCAAATCCAAAACCAGCCAAGTTTGCTGAAGAAAGTAGAAGATGACATGACATCACTGCAGTGGTCCAGTGTGCTGAAAGGCATATTTCGTAAATGTGTGTAACATGTACAACTGGAATCTGTCAAAATGCTTTCACTTCAGATGTGCTCCTTTTTTTTTTGGATGTCTCCATTGCATTTGACCTGTACTGGATACGCAATGAAATAGAAATAAGAAAGAAAAGAATAATGGAGTAAAGATGTCATAATTCCAGTAAAAAGGAAAGCAAATAGAATCAAAATTAACATTTTTTTGTGCAGATGACTTGTTGCCTTACTGTAATAGTAACCTCCTGAGGCCACCATCACCATCCTCCTGAATTATCCACTAGAAATACATTTTGTTTGTTTTGGGTCTTGTTATATAACCGCACATTACTGACACCTCTGCACTGAAAACAAACTAAAAACTGTAATTCCAAAACATTGCGAAACAGTGTGTTAGGAGAAGGCACATAGTGTTTACTTACTTCCACAGAGAGTCAGTATAGTAGCAACGGACTCAGTCAACAGTACAGAAGGGAACTGTTGTGGCATGTGTGCATCAAACAAGTCTGAGGCGGAATGTGTATGTGTTTGAGTGCCAGCAGTGTGAAGTGCAGTTAGCAGTGATTACGCCCAAGGAGACGCTTCCCTCTGCCTCACTGTATGCTTTATAAGATGCATGCCTTGTCCACGCGTAGCATGGTATTTTTAAAGATGCATATTTCTCCCTCTCCATTTATGGAAAAAAAAAACACATTCTCACGTAACCGGATAAATGCATTGGGAACCACAGGCAAACTTGTAGGCGGCAACAGTTATTAAAATTCTATCCAATCAGAATCATCGTCTGTCATCTCGTTACTTCCGCAAACATAAAACATTGCCCCCAGCTCGTCCTTGTGGACTGACAAGGCGGTAGGATTATTTATAAACGTTGACGCAAGAAAACATCGTCAGTTCTGAGGGCATCCATGTTGTTTCTCATGTAAATAGCGATTCGTGTTTGTGACGTCACCGCAGGAAGTGACGTTTGGTAACGCAAACCTCCGTTTATTTGCGTCCATACGCAAACGTATAACTGGAGTTTTCTCTAGATCCACGCTTTGGCCGAAGGTTTTGAAAACCTTCGTTTTCAGTGCCGTATATCTGCGGACACGTGTGGATAATAGGCAAAAACGTGGTGAAAAAAAAAAACCTTCATTGTATGAGATACCCGCCTACGTGTGGACGGGGTCGCAGTCCCACTGCTGGCTGCTTTCAGTCACTTGCAAGACCCTTGACTGCTGTCATAGTAGCCATAGCTACTGATACAGTACACCTTTATTTCATCTTACATTTTTAGGTTAAGAAACTAAGACAGGAAGTGTCTTGGTTGGGTTTTCCCTCCGATTTGTGCTTTTTGTCCCAAAAACGGCTTCAAAGTGAGTGGGCAGGATAGCTGTCCTGATGGGGGTATATTCATAACACAGGCCTTTGTTCCATCCCCCCACTGCCGGAGCCCACAAGTCAAGAAAATGAATGGTGCAGTTTCCCCGCACAGTGCTACTGAATGCCCTAGTTTGGAGTGTTTAATATTAATGTCTAACAGAGATAACCCATGGGGTGGGGCGATGTTTGGTGAGTGTGGACTTACTGGCCACAGGCAACTTTGGGAATGTTCCAGAAGAAATAACACTGTATGAGCTGTCTGAGTTCAAAACCTGAAGTGACTATTCTAAGATTACTTTTTTGCGTTAAAGATCCACCTATAATACAAAATAACAGCGTTTTCGCTATGTGTATTTGATCGATTCACAATTCCACATGTCCAAAAAGGAGTAGAAAAAAGGCAAGTCTTATTTAATCCTACCCACTCACAGTATCACTTTTTTTTTTTAACAAAACAAACAAATTCTTGCTCACTTGCTCGTCACTATCTGGATCCACTTACTGCTGTTTTTCGTGTTGTACTGTCATTGATGTTAACGGACGGATACCTAATTTAAGTACTTTGTCGATCAGGCCCTTGCAATGATGATATCAAAGTCAAATGTAATCCTTCTAACTGCTTGGTGCTTTTTTGTGGGTTGTATCCTCCATTGTCCTTGTTGTTGGGTTCATGGTGTTGTGTAATGTCATGAAAAAGAGTCACGGCGTGGTTCTGGTTTGGACCCCAGATGCAGAGGGAAAAGGCAGGTGAGTTGAGCTCAGTCCTTTAATTGTTCGTGTAGCAAAAACAAGGCGATGGTGATAAGATAGCACCCTGAAAAAGGGAACTCAAACAATAGGAAAGAATGTGGCTGAGGCAAAAAAAAGACTGGGCGCACCAAAAATAAAGTTAGGGTTAGTATAGCTGCAGACGATACAAGGCGTGTGGACCAAGAGGACATGAGGGAATAATCCAGCTTCTGAAGGCTGGTGGCACTCAGCCTAAGTAGAGGGGTGGATCATCAATGAGGTGCGACCAGTAGCTCCACCTCCAGCCAGATGCAGGGGATCTGGAACAAATGACAACCAGGAGAAGGCAGGGAAAACAAAGCAAGAGAATATGCTCATAACAGTTGATGCATTTCAGTAATTTTATTCAAATAGTGACATTTTATATAGATGCATTACACAAAGACTGATATTTCACATGTTTATTTATTTTAATTATGGTGGTTGTAACTGAAAACTAATGATATCCCAAATTCTTTATTTCAGAAAATCAGACTATGACTTATAACCAATAAGAAAAAAACAGTTTTAGCCAAAAAAAGAATGTTAGCCAACCTCTAGTATGAACCTGAAAAAGTATGACCGTGTACAGCACTCAGTACACGGTCAGGGCTCCTTTTGCCTGAGTTACTGCAGCAATACGGCGTGGCATTGGGTCGATCAGTCTGCGGCACTCCTCAGGTGTTATTAGAAACCAGGTTTCTCTTATAGTGGCCTTCTGCATTGTAGGGTCTGGCAAATCATATTTTCTTCCTGGTGATTGCGTAACCTACAGGATAGACTGAGAGACCATTCATTTCATTCATTCATTTTATTTTTAATTTCATTTCATTTAATTTCATTTTATTCATTTTTATAGTTCATTTTTACTATATTTTATTTTGAGATACTGAATTGGGTTTTTTGATTAGCTATCAAGTTATCACCAAAATGAAAATAAATGAACACTTGCACCTCTTGCCTGTTTGAGTTAAAGTTGAGGGAGTCAGCAAGCATATCTGATCTTGTATTTGTGCAGTGTAGTCAGGAAATAGTTCAAATTTCTAGTATGGCCAACAGAACACCTGCCATGTACATCCTCCCCAGTCAACAAGGGGAAAAAATATGTATATTATATACAAATAAAC
>QODF01000011.1:1458880-1522731 GCA_024372805.1 Oostethus manadensis
ATACATATATATGTATATATATATATATACACATATATATGTATATATATATATATATACATATATATATATGTATATTTATATACATAGATGTATGAATGGATATATATGCTTTATAGATACAGTACATATATAGCTTATTATGCACATATTGTAATGACAAGTCTTGTTTGACATTCACTTTGTTTCTTATTATGGAGAGAAAGAAAATGTGTAGTCAATCGACGGCATCTTATCACAGGCTAAGATTATCTACGCCACTGCGTGTGATCGCTCCCATTTCAATCTCATTTGAATTGTGTGGCTCGAAATAAACCCTGTCAGTCAGTCCATCAATTTTGCCTGCAGTTAGCTTTCACATACTCATTTATACACTCTAACTTTTTTTTTTAAGGGTCACTTAATCTTGCTTGCGTGTGCGTCTTAAATTGTTCAAAATAAACACGTAATGTGTCCAGCTTTAATGCTATCATAATATCATTAAGTGTTCCAACCATGACATGTGTACTTAATGAAAACCGAGCAAACTGAGATGTGCTTTGTACATATAGTACAATTCAAATGTATCACATACCACACACTGATCATCTACCTTTTCTTTTTGTCAAATACACTTGTGCTATCATATCAGCCTGGACTCTTGAATTTATACATTTTATGATTTCTATAACAAAAATATGTAAATTGTTTGAATAAAAACAAATATATTATTGAACAATTCCAATGTATTGGTATCACTCAAAAACAAACATGAAATTTTAAGATTGTGTGAAATAACGGAAAAGGTTCTATTGGTACTATTGTATTATTACTACATAGTACTATTGTACTGAATAGGTCTGGTAACAAACGGAGGCTCCACATTTTAATGTTTGTGCTTATTATTAGGGGCGGCAGTTGGGGTTAGGTTTAGAGTTTTGTTTAAGTTTAGAAATGTATAGTTCTGGGTTGTGGGTTTAGAGTTTTGATTAGCCATGGTTAGGATTGGGGTTAGGGGTTTAATGTTTTGGTCAGGGTTATAGGGTTTACCGCTTTGGTTAGGATTTTGGTCACACTTGGAGTTAGTTTTATTTTGGGTTTAAGAGATTAGAGTTTTAGTTAGCGTTAGGTTTGGGTATTTAGACTTTTTCATATTTGATTGGTGTTATTTTGTATTTCTTCTTAACGTTGTTACAGCTCACTTGCATTGGGAGACAAAGGTGTAGTGACCAACAAGTCATTTGTTGACTAGACTAAAAAACACAAATGTTTAAACATTCATCATAACATGAAGTAAATGCATGTTCGCCGCTAATGCCAAAAAGTATTTAGTTCCAGACAGACACATTGTTGCTAAGGAAATGGGCCACACCAGCTGTTGTTCCCGGGTTTTTACCTGGTGTGTTACTTCTCACAGGACAAACACGGTGAAAGAGGTGCATCACAGGTAAAGGTGCCTTAATACCGGCAGTGAGCGACACGGAATCAAAGGGAATGTGTGTTTTATGAACAACTTTGTCTTCCTGCAGCACAATTTCAATTTCCTTTTGTGTTGTCCTTCATCATAACATGTCTGGCATCAACATCATCTTCACGTGCACCAGTGTGCTGTACTGCAGAAGTATCATTGACAAAATGATATCGCCACCACTGTTTTTCTCTAGATTGTTTTCTGCTCCCCATTGCACACCACTTAAGACAATTAGTGTTGCACATTTAGATACAAAAAAAAACATATCTGGTGGGGACAGGGGTAGGGTTTTGGTTAGCATTACAATGTTGGTGGGTGTTAGTCTTAGGGTTTTGTTTAGGCTTTGGTTACGGTTAGGCTCAGTTGTTGGTAAATGTTAGGGATAGGGGTCCAGGTTTGGGTTAGTGTTCGTATTAGGGCTTTGGTTTGTCTTGGGGTTAGGGTTACGCCTATTGTTAGTGTTTTGATTGGCATTGGGGTTAGTGTTTGGACTTACAGTTGGCATTGGAGTTGAGTTTTGGTTAACAAGTGTAACATTAGGACATCTCATCCCTCACGTGTCTGCATAGAGTATGTCAAAATCCAAAGCCACCTCACCACTCTCATTTCCACTGTTTTGTCTTCTATTCAGTGTCCAGATTCGGCCTGCAAACAGGATCTTCTGGCCTACCTGCAGAGAATTGCACTGTACTGCCATCAGCTCAACATCTGCAGCAAAGTGAAAGCTGAAGTGCAGAATCTTGGCGGGGAGCTCATTGTGTCTGGAGTAAGTACAGCATGCGTCTACTTGTCATTGTCACCTTTTGGACCCTAGCACTCCACCTAAGTTCTGTTTTATACTCTGCACTGAGGTGTTCTGTCACTATGCTCACTTAAAGGTCCGGGTGAAGGTTAGAGGGCCAAGAGATGGCTTCTTGCAAATGCATACATTTCTGATTCAATCCCATCTAACAATACACAAAGAATGCATAGTAGGCTTTTTTTAGTCACAGTGACCCCATTATCTTTGTTCAATTATATATTTAATGATTTTTCACTGAATAATTACTACAGACATCCAGAATAGTAGGCATTTTAAATCAGTTAGCAACCAATTGGCTGTTCTGTCAACTCAACTCTGTCATCCCTTGGTGGCTTTTTATTTATTTATCACTTCAAAACAGCATGCCTTTTGCTTTAGACCAGAAAGTGACTTCCTTTCATGACAATCACAACGCGATGAAAAGGTGTTGCATATAAATAAGTCTACTCTGTTCTTTTATCGTGCATCTTGCTTTTTTTTTTTTTAACCTTTTTGTGCTCATTCACTGATCAGCGTAATTAAAATACACCGACAAGGGTGGAGATGCTGCTTTAAATATAAATTTAAAAAAAAATATTTTATGCTTGATAACAATAAAATACAATTTTAAAATAAATACATAAATAACAGCTGGTACATTTAAAAAAAAATATTTTTAAATTAGAAAATATTATTTAAAAAAATACATACTGGGTACCAGTGGAGAATAAATAAATAAAACATTTACTATACTTCAACCTAGCTACTGTCCATCAACTGTCAACAGTGCAAGCATTTTTTTTTTTTGTCATATGCAGTGGTACCTTGGCAGAAGAGAGTCCCAACTAACGAGTGTTTTTTAGGTTCGACCCGTCTTGCTGCTGATTTTTGCTTTAAAACAGTGTGTTAAAATTTGGGTTATAAGATGATATTTACAGGCTGTAAATAGATATGACAATCATGGCCGAAATCGAGAATGGCTATAAATAATTTCAGCAGCAAACTACAGTAGCTAGGCACCGGGAAGATTTTCAACACCTTGGTAAAACATACGTACATTTTAGGGATCAGAGTTATTTTTTATGTATTGTGCGAACCTATGACCATACAACATCAAATTAAAAAGGACAAAAGAAATACCGATTACCAAATAAATACCAATAAATAAACACCAATAAATACCAAATACCAATAAATACCAAATACCAAAATTCACCAGTACAAGCCTGGACTTTGTCTTTCAGAGAGGGTGTGTATCGAACAAATATGCACATTAACAGAAAAAATATAATATTTACAGTATATAGATACTGTAAAAAGAGGGGAATGACTTTGCATGGGAATGTTGCGTTCAATGGACTTCAAACAAAATAGGAGATATTGCCGCTTGCATTGAACATTCAAAAACTGTGGCACTTCTAACTGTATATTATGTTTGAATAAAATAATGCCCCATATTTCCAGAACTGACATTCCTTTACATAAAATGTGATGATAATCGTTGCATATTGAATAGTTTACCACATTCACATCCCTACTTTTTATAATAAAAAAAAAAAGTATTTGTACTTGCTATTAACTGCTATTAATGGATGAGTGGACAAAATGCAATTAGTAAGGATTAAATATTTGTATCAATTGACAGCTCTGGGTTAAATAATAACAGTTGGCATTTGGCCTCACTGTTAGAAGATCAAGTGTTCACACTAGGTTAAGTGGAACTCTAAATTATTTATAGGTGTGAAAGTGAGTGTGAATGGTTGGTTGTATGTGTCCCGTGATTGACTGGGGAACAGTCCGGGGTATACCGCACATCTCACCCGAAGTCGGCTGGGATTAACTTTCACCTCACGAGCAGTGTAGAAGATATACAAGCAATGCAATGCATGGAGAACTTTAAATTATATCGCTGCTGTAAAAGGAAAATTAGAGCCTTTCATTTGTTGAGGTTTCTCCCTCTCTAATTATCTTGCTGATCTTTACTTGAATGGTTTGTCCCATGTGGGATGTGTACATGCTGCTGAAATTTACACTTTTCATGGTGGTCAGCTGGAGTCCACACTCATTAAATCTAAGCAGTTGACTTGTCTCAGCATGTGGTCCGAGGAAGCCCACTGGCCGCCGACCCTTAAATGTCAGCCAAACAAAACAGACAGAAAGCGAGTACACCTGACCCTGCCTCCTCTCATTAGGGCCCGCTAAAGGAGGATGCCGCTTAATTGACAGTTTGCAGCAAAGACTTCCGCCCAGCTGCGATGTTCCCGAACCCACAGAAACACTGACTCATAGGACATGACCTTAAGAGTGTGTTCACACTTGTCATGTTTGGTTTGATAAAAAAAAAACTCTGGTGCGTTTTCCCTGCTAGTGCAGATCATTTGGTCACTGCAGTCATCCGAACCCCGGTGCACACCAAATGAGAGTGAACTTAAGTTAAAATGCAAACACTACATGGAACAAAAGACATGGAGCAGCGTCAAAATAATGAAAGAGAAAATGCATTGTAAGTGCTTTGCTCCGTCTATTTGTGTGTCAATGTGCTCTTTATACAGTATGTACAGTGAGGAAAAAACTATTTGAACCCCAGCTGATTTTGTAAGTTTGCCCAACTAACAAATAAATTATCAGTCTATAATTTCAATGGTAGGTTTATTTGAACACTGAGAGACAACAATGACAAAAAAAATCCAGGAAAAATGCGTTTCCAAAAGAGTTAGAAATTAATTTGCATTTCCATGAAGGAAATAAGTATTTGATCCCCTATCCGTCAGCAAGATCTCTAGCTGAATCTTATACAGGTAACGAGCTGACATTGGCAGCCCTCTCAGCTCGTTACCTGTATAAAAGTGACCTGTCCACAGAAGCAATCAATCAATCCAGATGCCAAACTCTGCACCATGGCCAAGACCAAAGAGCTTTCCAAGGATGTCAGGGACAAGATTGTGGACCTACACAAGGCTGGAATGGGCTACAAGACCATCGCCATTTGGTGACAACAGTTTTTGCAATTATTTGCAAATGGAAGAAAAATAAATTAACTGCCAATCTCCCTCGGCCTGGAGCTCCATGCAAGATCTCACCTCGTGGCGTTTCAATGATAATGAGAACGGTAAGGAATCAGCCCAGAACCACTCGGGAGGAACTTGCCAATGATCTCAAGGCAGCGGGGACCATAGTCACCACAAAAACAGTTGGTAACACACTACGCCGTGAAGGACTGAAATCCTGGTGTGCCCGCAAGGTCCCCCTGCTCAAGAAAGTCCATCTACAAGCCCGTTTGAAGTTTGCCACTGAACCTCTGACTGATTCAGAGGAAGACTGGGTGAAAGTGTTGTGGTAAGATGAGACCAAAAATGAGCTTTTTGGCATCAACTCAACTCGTGGTGTTTGGAGGAGGAGGAGGAGGAATGCTGCCTACGACTCCAAAAACACCGTCCCCACCGTCAAATATGGAGATGGAAACATTATGCTTTGGGGGTGTTTTTCTGCCAAGGGGACAGGACAATTGCACCGCATCAAAGGGAGGATGGATGGGGCCATGTACCGTCAAGTGTTGGGTGGGATGGGTCGTGGTTGGGTATTCCAGCATGACAATGATCCAAAACACACGACCAAGGCAACAAAAGATTGGCTCAAGAAGAAGCATATTAAAGTCATGTCAGTCTCAAGACCTTAATCCCATAAAAAATCTGTGGAGGGAGCTGAAGGTTGGAGTTGCCAAACATCAGCCACGAAACATTAATGACTTGGAGAGGATCTGCAAAGAGGAGTGGGCCAAAATCCCCCCCGAGATGTGTGCAAACCTTGTGGCCAACTACAAGAAACGTCTGACCTCTGTGATTGCCAACAAAGGTTTTGCCACAAAGTACTGAAGCACGATTTTCAAAGGAATCCTTAATGGAAATGCAAATTAATTTATAACTCTTTTTGAAACGCATTTTTCTGGATTTTTTTGTCATTGTTGTCTCTCAGTGTTCAAATAAACATACCATTGAAATTATAGACTGATCATTTCTTTGTTAGTGGGCAAACTTACAAAATCAGCTGGGTTCAAATAGTTTTTTCTCTCACTGTATAAATACACACATATTTTAGAAGCTTTTCAGAAAATGTAAGTTGAGATATATCAAACTTGCGGCCCGAGAGACAATAATATGAGACCCCCATCTAAATATGAAAGTTTATTGTTAATGCGGCCCTCAAGTTTTATACTGTGGCCGGCGCTCACAAAATAGTGAGGAAGCGATAACTATTTATTTATGAGCAGAGTAAGAATAAAGTTCACAATTAACATATTTTTCTGTCAATGTCAATACTCAACATGATAGTCTCACTCAGGGTGTCCTAAACTGAGCCAAAACATCACACGGCTATACAGCAGGCAGACAAC
This sequence comes from Oostethus manadensis, assembly GCA_024372805.1. Classification (NCBI taxonomy): domain Eukaryota; kingdom Metazoa; phylum Chordata; class Actinopteri; order Syngnathiformes; family Syngnathidae; genus Oostethus; species Oostethus manadensis. The sequence goes on from QODF01000011.1 coordinate 1,465,502, forward strand.
ACACAGAAGACACTGTTAATTGGGGGAGTGCACAATAAATGTTGTCGTCGTCTCTAACATGCAACTAGCAGACATTTTGTAAGACAATCCCGCAATGGACACTGGGAAGCAGGAAGTTCTCCCAGCAACGCCACAAAATGAATGGCACTTTTTACAGTGTTGGGTGCAGAGCTGACAAACTTACCAATCACGGTGGGGGTATATGGCTCTCAGGGGCGAGACATCGACCAGGCTTGATGCAAGCAGAGAAACATTTTTCAATGACAGGAAGTTACTGCAACGTTGCCGTGGAGATTTTTCTTCTGTGCCTGGCTAGGCAAACGCAGACATTCGTCCCAGCGCACTGTGTTCACAACAGGTCCAAAAAAGTGTTAAGTTGCTGCCTAGGGTGACATTATACAACGTGTATAGGTTATTTCTCTCCAAATAAATCAAAATGATGCGTGCACAGTGAGATAAAAGAAGGGTGGGGAACTCATTGGTGTGGTCTGCGGTCTGAGTCCATTTGGATCTGTGTTGGGGTGAGCTGCACTGGGGCTGAGCGCGAGTAGCCCCCATCCGCTCCCATGTTAAATGGAAAAAAGAAAAGGCGCTTGGGTGGCATGGTAATAGACGGGGGTTGTGGCGCACAGCGCCGTTCCGTCTGGTTGTGGCGTCCCCTCGCATGGATCTGGTCTGGTTCAGAGTGCAGATCGCGTTGATGGATTCCTTTTTTTTTTTTTTTAATCTGGCAGCGTAGCCTACACTAGGGGGTGTGGGAGTGGAATTGATGTCAGGGCCATTTACAGGGCAACACTGTTCTCTGTCCAAGTGAATTAAAATACAGTATATTCCACAGCCCCGAACATGTCTTTCAAAACAAACGTTGATCAGCAATGAGAAGAAGAGCTGCCAGGTCCCGAGGAGTAAAAAGTAGGACTGAGAAGCCCATCCATCCATCCGATTTTCTATACAGCTTATCCTCATTAGGGTCACGGGTATGCTGGAGCCTATCCCGGCTGACTTTGGGCAAGAGGGGGGGTACACCCTGGACTGGTAGCCAGTCAATCGCAGGGCATACATACAAACATTCACACTCACATTCATACTTTTAGACAACTTAGAGTTGCCAATTAACCTAACACGCATGTTTTTGGAATGTGGGAGAAAACTAAAGTACCCGGAGAAAACCCACACACGCACGAGGAGAACATGCCAACTCCCCACAGAGATGGCCAGCGGAGATTCGAACCATGATCTCCTGACTGTGGGGCCAACATGACACCCACTCATACACCGTGCAGTGGAAAGAGAAGCCTTTTCAGAAAAACCCATTGACTAAGGTTAAAATTTAAAAAGTGATTTGAATACTTGTTACTTTTAAATGTGTTTATGGATTGATTGTTATATTAGTAGTAAAACAATGATACAGTTAACAGCACAGCATGTTCCATAACAATTGACTACCAAAGAAGGGAGGAAAGTTATAAACTTGTTGGTTCCTTAGTCATTTTTTGTTTATTTGTTCATTGACTTAGAATTGTATTAGTAGTTTTGCACACAACTTGTTTGCACCAGTGTCGTTTTTTATCTTATTTCATGTTAAAAAACAAGATGTTTGAGAAGGTTGTTTTTAATTTTTAATTTAAATTGTGCGCGCATGTGCACCGAGGCTGCGGCCCAGCCTCAGCCAGACTCCAGCGCCCCCAAGGTAAATTGAGTTTGAGACCACTGATATACGTATATACCAAAATATAACAATACCAATTTAAAATGTTGGTTTACGTCATGCAATATGTCCTAAAAGCGAATGGCACATTTTTTAAATTTTCATTTTAACAGTGTTTCTTTTTCTCTCTCAGCTGGATAGCGCCACCTCCCTTATTCAGGCGGCCAAGAACCTCATGAACGCCGTGGTCCTGACCGTCAAAGCCTCCTACGTGGCCTCTACCAAGTACCAGAAGGTGTACGGGACCGCCGCCGTCAACTCGCCCGTGGTGTCCTGGCGCATGAAGGCTCCTGAGAAGAAGCCGCTGGTGAAGAGGGAGAAGCCGGAGGAGTGCCAGACCCGCGTGCGACGAGGATCTCAGAAGAAACACATCTCTCCTGTCCAGGCCCTCAGCGAATTCAAGGCCATGGACTCCTTCTAGAACAAAAAGATTTGCTTTGTGTTAGCCCATGTTTGCCCTGTGTCTGTGCACGAGTGCACCTCGGGAGGACGAAGATAAAATGCCACACTCTGCTGTGAAGACTGGCAGCCAACGCGCACACAAACACACACACTATTTATCGATCGTATCGTAGCTTGCCATGTGAGAGCCAACTGTGAAAAATATGGAACTTACTGAAAAAAACATATCAAGAAGATGTTTTACAAAAGAAATGATGGTTGATATTGTAGTCCTGGCTGCTTGTATACACATTTAATCGTCTGGGCTGTTCACTAGGGAGTTAAGGGTGGAGTACGTCTTCATTTTGTTCTTGTTCTTCCCATTTTACAATGTAACCAGTAGTAGTAGTTAATAATAAGTTATGTTTCAAATACCAAGAAGTAGTGTCCTTGTTCTGATAGTGTTTTATTCTAAAGCACACCTGTTATCTCACTAACTATAAATGTGTAGCGTATGAAAATAGGCCGAGAGGTTTGACTAGCTGTGGTTTGCTCAGAAAAATCCTTGCATACGCTCCCTTTATCTAATAAATCCTTAAACCTGGCCCCCTCAAAAGTTCATGTTTGTTTTTGTATTTGCAGGACACAAATGTGCCAATCTGTATCAACCAGCTTGCTGTGTTGGTCAAGGTACGGACCCTTCCCTGTACACGTTCAATGCAGTTGATCTGTTTCTTGTTTTCGAACCCCCCAATAATCTAAGGTGTCACTTGTGTTTAAACAGGTGCTGGCTTTAAACAGTAGTGTTGACTAATGCCGAGCCTTGTTATCTAAGCCACTAATCAACACTGGCTGCTCTGATAAGCCCACACAAGGAGTTATGAGTGGGTTTCTCTACTATCCTCTTCCAAGACATTTGCCAGAGAATTTACTGGAAGATCATACAGAAAATTGAGCTGAACTGTTCGTACCTGCCAATCATCCTCTTTTCCTTGGAAAATACCATATTTTGCCTTTTTGTACAAATAGTTTCAGGTAAATTTCCTGTACAGTGGAACCTTGGTTAGCGCCTTAGACAGTTAGTTGTTGAATTGTTTTGCTTGGTTTACATACATGACCACACATTGTGCGAGTCCAACTGTGTTCTTAATGTTTTTTTTCACAAAACCTTCTGCTAGAGTCCTTAGCTTGCTAACAAAATCGAAGTCAGCTATGTTGCCCATCTATGATGTCATCAGCAGTTGACTAAATAATGTTAAATCAAAACATGTTTTTAGTTTTGCAATTATAATTTGACATGCATAAACCCATTCTAAAGGCATATACATCCATCCATCCATTTTCCACCGCTTATCCGGGTCGCGGGGGAAGCAGCTTCAGTAGGGAAATCCAGACTTCCCGGTCCCCAGCGACCTCTTCCAGCTCCATCGGGAGGACACCAAGGCGTTCCCAGGCCAGCTGTGAGACATAGTCCCTCCAGCGTGTCCTAGGTCTTCCCGGGGGCCTTCTCCCGACTGGGCATGCCCGAAACACCTCACCAGGGAGGCGCCCGGGAGGCATCCGGACTAGATGCCCGAGCCACCTCAACTGGCTCCTCTCGATGTGAAGGAGCAGCGGCTCTACTCTGAGCTCCTCCCGGATGGCCGAGCTCCTCACCCTATCTCTTAGGGTGAGTCCAGCCACCCTACGAAGGAAACTCATTTCCGCCGCTTGTATCCGCGATCTCATTCTTTCGGTCATGACCCATAACTCATGACCATAGGTGAGGGTGGGAACGTAGATCGATCGGTAAACAGAGAGCTTTGCCTTCCGGCTCAGCTCTCTCTTCACCACGACGGTCCGGTACAGCGACCGCATTACTGCAGATGCTGCACCGATCCGTCTGTCGATCTCACGCTCCAACCTTCCCTCACTCGTGAACAAGAACCCGAGATACTTGAACTCCTCCACCTGAGGCAAGACCTCACTCCCAACCCGGAGGGTACAGTCCACCCGTTTCCGACTGAGAACCATGGCCTCGGATTTGGAGGTGCTGAGTCTCATCCCAGAAGCTTCACACTCAGCTGCAAACCGCTCCAGTAAACGCTGAAGGTCACAGCCTGATGAGGCCATAAGGACCACATCGTCTGCAAATAGCAGAGACGAGATCCTAAGGTCACCAAGCTGGACTCCCTCAACACCTTGACTGCGCCTAGAAATTCTGTCCATGAAGATTATGAACAGAATCGGTGACAAAGGGCAGCCTTGGCGGAGGCCAACGTTCACCGGAAACAAGCTCGACTTACTGCTGGCAATGCGAACCAGGCTCCTGCTTCGATTGTACAAGGACCGAATGGCACGTAGAAGCGGACCATCAATCCCGTACTCCCGGAGCACCCCCCACAGGACACCACGAGGGACACGGTCGAATGCCTTTTCCAGGTCCACAAAGCACATGTAGACTGGTTGGGCAAACTCCCACATACCCTCGAGTACCCTTGCAAAGGTGTAGAGCTGGTCCAGTGTTCCGCGACCGGGACGAAAACCACATTGCAGCTCCAGTAACCGAGGTTCGACTAACGGTCGTACCCTTCTCTCCAGCACCCTGGAGTAGACTTTCCCAGGGAGGCTGAGGAGTGTGATCCCTCTATAGTTGGAACACACCCTCCGGTCACCCTTTTTAAAAATGGGGACCACCACCCCGGTCTGCCAATCCAGAGGTACTGTTCCCAACTTCCATGCAATGTTGTAGAGGCGTGTCAACCAACACAGTCCCTCAATATCCAGAGCCTTGAGTAATTCAGAGCGGAACTCGTCTACCCCCGGAGCCTTGCCGCTGGGGAGTGATTTAACTACCCCAATTACCTCAGCCACGGTGATAGAACTGTCCACGTATGTATCCTCAGACTCTGCTTCCTCTACGGAAGGCATGTCAGTTAGATTGAGAAGGGCCTCAAAGTATTCCTTCCACCGACCAACTATATCCACAGTCGAGGTCAGCAAGCCCCCGTCTCCACTGTAAACAGTGTGAACGGGGGCTGTAAAGGCATATACAGTGGTGTGAAAAACTATTTACCCCCTTCCTGACTTTTTATTTTTTTGCATGTTTGTCACACAAAATGTTTCTGAAAAAACACATTTTAATATTAGTCAAAGATAACACAAATAAACAGTTTTTAAATCAATGTTTTTATTATATAGGGAGAAAAAAAATCCAAACCCACACAGCTCTGTGTGAAAAAGTAATTGCCCCTGCACCTAATAACTGGTTGGGCCACCCTTAGCAGCAATAACTGCAATTAAATGTTGGCGATAACCTGCAACAAGTCTTTTACAGCGCTCTGGAGGAATTTTGGACCACTCATCTTTGGAGAATTGTAGTAATTCAGCTTTATTTTAGGGTTTTCTAGCATGAACCGCCTTCTTAAGGTCATGCCACAGCATCTCAATGGGATTCAGGTCAGGACTTTGACTAGGCCACTCCGAAGTTTTCATTTTGTTTTTCTTCAGCCATTCAGAGGTGGATTTGCTGGTGTGTTTTGGGTCATTGTCCTGCTGCAGCACCCAAGATCGCTTTAGCTTGAGTTGACGAACAGATGGCCGGACATTCTTCTTCAGGATTTGTTGGTAGACAGTAGAATTCATGCTTCCATCTATTACAGCAAGCCTCCCAGGTCCTGAAGCAGCAAAACAACCCCAGACCATCACACTACCACCACCATATTTTACTGTTGGTATGATGTTCTTTTTATGAAATGCTGTGGTACTCTGTTACTGTGTTACTGTGTTTTGGGCGGCCGGCCAATCCTAGGAAGGTTCACCACTGTTCCAAATATTTTTTCACACCACTGTAAATGATGAACGCGCTTTCAAGGTTACTTCTACCTTCACTGAAGACGTAATGTGATGTGACAGTGAACTCAAAGCCTTCCTTTTACATTGCCACCTTCTTGTTTTGTCATGAGTTATTCCTAGAATTCAATAGGGTTTCACACCTTCATTAAAATACTCACACTTGCAAAATATTTTGGGTTATGGACTTGAATTCAAGAAGTAACTCATGGAAAACAGCAAGGTGGTGTTAAAGAGGAAGGTGTTTCTCTTGCTGCCACGTAATGTTTTTAGAAAATGTGATGTCTTTGATTAGGTAAAAGTAACTTGTAATGTTCACTTATCCTCAAAGCAGGCAGCAATTGTGCAGTGCATCAGCAGGCAGTTGGCTCCTTTTGGCAACACATTTTGACACTTAAATATGCTTGTGTGCTTTGATGCTCTCCAGGTTCATATTTTACACCGCCGCGCTCCTCCCACTGCAAACTCTCTTGCATGGCATGATTATTGATGTGATAGTTCACCCAAATTCTTTAACTTATTTAGGAATAATTGCAAATGTCACCATCACACTTACATACCCTGCGATGGAAACAAGACATAAGGATTTACAGATCTGAAATCGCAAGAAGTGCCTTTGTCGTGGTTCCCTCCAGAACTCAGGCCAAGTCAAAGGTAAGTGCTCAAGTGGTCTTTATTGCCACTACCCCAAAAAGTACATCACAGCAAACCAGTGCAAACTATTCACAGTGAAAAAAACAAGAATATTCACAAAAAATATTTACAAGGCTATAGGTATTTACAAATAAGCTCGGAAAAGAATGGTGTAACACCAACTACAAAAATAACACTCAGTTTGCCACGTTACCTGCAATGTAACTCCAGCTAGACTTCTCCACCCACCTGAAAAGGCCTCCTTTTTAACCCCCATCAGCCCTTCCTATTGGCTGTCATCAGTCACTTGTCTATTAGAAAATGAAAAGAAATTTATTTAACAAACAACTGGCATAATGTGCCACATAAATTCCTTATATAAATAACAAATCAAAGCAAACACTAATAATTGTATTTTGAGGCATCTGGAAACTTAGGAAAACCGTCATGTCATGTGACCAACATGGTGCGCAAAATTTACATATTTAAACAACCCGGAAGTCTAGCTGGAGTTACATTGCAGGTAACGTGGCAGACTGAGTGTTATTTTTGTAGTTGGTGTTACACCATCCTTTTCCAAGCTCATTTGTAAATACCTATAGCCTTGTAAATATTTTTTGTGAATATTCTTGTTTTTTTTTTACTGTGAATAGTTTGCACTGGTTTGCTGTGATGTACTTTTTGGGGGTAGTGGCAATAAAGACCACTTGAGCACTTACCTTTGACTTGGCCTGAGTTCTGGAGGGAACCCACGACAGCCTTACAGGTGGAGAGTTTTTGGGGGAAATTTGAAATTTTAGACAAAGAAAACATTTCTGACTTTTCTTTTGCATGGTAGCCTCGTGGTATTTTTCTTTAGGTCTTGACCGCACTGTCTTGTTACACCATCATTCCTACAATGAAGAGTGTAAGCTGCAGCTCCGCTAGTGTCATGGCCTCAAAAAGTCAACTGCTGACTGTGTCAAGGCCAATAAGCTCATTTTGACCAATAGAGTCCTTGTCAATCCCGCTTAAGTCTGTTGGCTTGTTAAAGGGACGGAGGTTAAAGAACAGAACACGACAGGCTGAAAACACCTCCAGTCAGCAAAGCAGAGAAAATTGTGCAAGGGTTCTCTGGAAAAAGAAACTTGTCAAATAGTTTGTTGGCACTAAACAGTGCCATGCATTCAGGAGCAAATGCACAGCCCTCTTATCTGATATGAAATGTATGAACAAATGTAAGGGATCACCAGTTTAGTGGTTTAGTCCTCACTGTGCTGTTAATGGCCATTAAACAATACATGCATCAGCCATCCGTGCGTCACCAAAGTACCCTTTGTTTAGGAAGCAAAACCACAAGGGACACAGTGTTACACAGTCCACTTAATAGACGGATTAATCCGTCTCTGCCGCTATCTTAACTATAATAATCCCCGTGTCCTGTAAATGAAACATGACAGACTGCACTGAGAAAAAAAATCAGAGCTTCCTTGTTGGACGAGAAAAAAACACGATGCTTTGCTCAACATATAAATGGCATCGTGTTTGAATAATTTAAGATTACAGCTGCGAGGTTCTTTACAGCCCTCCTCGGCCTCAGCTGGAGGGGAATGACGCCCAGAGTGGTCTTGTATCGACCTTGGGCTTTCACACCTCTTCACACCAACCAGAGATCCGTGCAAGCACCAGATGTGCTTCATGGCTACAATAGTGAGTACGTGGGTGAGGGGAAAACCTCAGGTTAGTATCCAAAAGGGGGAAAGCCAAAAAAAAAAAAGAGTTTGTGACATATGACTGACTGTCTAGAATTAAAGAGCAAAGACTAATTTCGGCTGTTTTATTGGTAGTATTTTACAATTTGAATTGGCTTCATTTATATTTTAAATTCACACTCTTGCATTATTCGTTTTCTTGGTAGTATAAACAGTCAAAGCTGAGTTTTTGAAAACCCTATTTTTGTATGATAAGATTGCTGACGAAAGTTGTTGCCAAGGAACAGGTGTAGCCTGTACGTCACAATCATTTGGCCAACTCCAAAGAAAATGTTACACATACTAGTTTGCCTTCTGTAAAAGTGATGCTAACTGTCCATTTAGCCATTTCATTTGTCACTTATATGCCTTCAGAGTGCCTTCAAGTGATGGCAAACAGGGAAATGGTCAGCTTTGTTCACTGTATTTTTCACAACTGCTACTACGAGCAACATTTTCCAACTGACTTTATATCACCAGCCAAATTAGAAGCCATCCATCTATTTTCTATCCTGCTTATCCTCATTAGGGTCACGGGTATGCTGGAGCCTATCCCAGCTGACTTTGGGCGGGAGGCGGGGTACACCCTGGACTGGTTGCCAGTCAATCGCAAGTCACATATAGACAAACAACCAGTCACACTCACATTCATACCTATGGACAATTTAGAGTCACCAATTAACCTAACATGCATGTTTTGGAATGTGGGAGGAAACCGGAGTACCGGGAGAAAAGCCACACACGGGGAGAACATCCAAACAAAGATGACCAACGGAGATTCGAACCCAGATCTCCTGACCGTGCGCCCCTCAATTCAATTCAAAACACTTTACTTATCCCCAAGAGGCAATCTGAAAGACATAAGTAGCAGCCTACAGGAATCAGGACAAAAACATCAAATAAAAGACAAGGTTCTAAAATTAAAACAACCCCAAAAAACATCCCGAGTGAAGGCATTGACCAACGCAAAAAGCCGTTTAACTGTTTTGTCAAATGCACGGCATGTGTTGCAAAAAAACATGTTTACCAACTAACTTTAAATATCATATAAACCAGTCCAGCCAAGCAAGCAGAAGGTCATTGTCTGTGTTATGTTTGTGTGTGAAAGAGTGAGCACCTCTTCTCTCCCGGCTGTAGCGACTCTGTCTAGGGAAAGGCGGTTGCTGTGTGTATCTGGCCAATCACAGAGCGTGAAGAATAAATACATATGGATTTTACTTCATCACGTTTACGCATATATTTTTTCATGTTCAAATACGCATACACTCTAAAATGAATAACCGCCTCAAAAGGGAAGCTTTCCTCTCCCTGGCTGCTATGTTCAGCTCCTTCTGGTGGATCCGAGGTGTTTCCAGGCCAGTTGAGAGACGTATTCTCTGAAAGGTAAAGGTCAACGATATATATATAACGATATACATTTCAACTGCCTAAAGTGCTCTACAGAAACCAATAACTCAAAACTATACAATACATACCCAATAATAAAAAGTACAATTAAAAAACACAAACAAAATACACAAAAAATGACACTAATTAAACATTTTTAAAAAAAATCCAGTGAAAAACACCGGACAAAACAATGTCCAGGTTAACATTTCAATAAAACTTTAACAAGCTCCAGTGATTGTGCAGACCTAATGTTTTAGGAGGCGTCCTGACTAGACGCACGAGCCATCTTATCTGGCTACTCTCAGTGCAGAGGAGCAGCGGTTCTGAGAGTTTCTCCCGGATGACAGTGCTTTTCACCTTATCTGGTGAGAGCCCAGCCACCCAACGGAGAAAAGTCAGCCTCTTGTACTCGCAATCTTGTCTATTTGGTCACTATACAAAGCTCATGACCATAGGTGAGGGTAGGAATGTAAATCGACCAGTCAATTGAGAGCTTTGCCTTTTGGCTCAGCTCCCTCTTCACCACAACCAACTGATACAAAGTCTGCATGCTTGCAGACACCACGCCAATCCACCTGTCAATCTTGCGTTGCATCCTTCCCTCACTAATGAATAAGACCCCAGGGTACTTAAACACCGCCACTTCGGGAAGGGTCTCATTCCCGTCCCAAAGAAGGTTGCCACTCTTTACTGGGCGAGATCCACATCGTTCCTTCAGGCACTGGGTGCTGTGAGGGTGTTTTGGTGGACAACTCTGCAGCATCACATGGACATTGGAGGAGGCGTCTCTGAATTATTCAGTCATTCTACTGTAAGAAGCGGGTTCTTGAGGGTGCTTGGTAGTGTGCCAAACCAATCTACATGTGTTTTGTGGACTTTGTGAAGGCATCCGATCCTGTTCCTCACAAAATCCTGTGGGGAGTATTCCAGGAGTATGGGGTATAGGACCACCTAATTCTGGCAACCAGTGTCAGAGCTTAATTTACACTGCCACATTTAAACCGGATTCGTGGTCAGGAAATCGGTTCGGGGTTATGAACTGAACTCCAAAATGCAGGTCATGGTCGTAGGTCATGTATTGGGAAAGAGGGAATCCTTGAAGGACTGGGCAAGGATGGCAGGGCAGCAAATACAGCAGCAGTTCCTGGCAGGAAAGTATGAATCCCACTTCAAAAATGCACAATTTTTTTTTGTATTACAGTTCTTACCATGTTTGAGCTTGATATTCAGAAGGTAATTTCCCCCCGAGTCAGCTTTTGCTTTGGCATACTCAAGACAACCTGAATACGTAGAAAAATCTTCAGAAATTGCAGTAAGTGTTTTTTTTTCTTTCAATTTAAGGCTGAACATAGCAACAAAATTTCCACTTTAGAGCTATAATTGTGTGGTTTAAAAAAAATGCTGTATTTAGCACAACTATGAGACTACTTGACAACCAACAGTATAATTTAAATAGGATAAGAACAGAGCGTTTCCCTATTGTATTCTATTGTTTTCAGGATTCCATTACAGTAGTGCATGACCTTGACATCCCTGCATTGTAATAGATAAATGCAATAGTCCCTAATGTAGTGTACACTCGTGATCCAAATTTTAAGACCAGTTGAAAAATTGCAATATTTTATATTTTGCACTGTTGGACCTTAAGGAGGTTCTAAGTAGGAGCTTCAAAATAAAAAGAAAAACTTCAAAAGACCATGAAAGCCACATAAAATAGCATGAGTATCTACTGTATACATGTACAGTAAATCTAATATTTAGTAGATTTAGTTATAACACATTGATATGATGAATATTCTGATTGATATGTTGATATATGATGATGGTATAATAATGAGTAATGTCACATTCGTATTGGTAAAATGTATAGGGTATAACACATTAATAATAATGCATATTGTACGTGTGAGTAGGTGTAATATATTGATTATGTATTATAAGATGCTGCATACCGTGTTAATATAACTGGTTTTAGTGTAATGAACGGGAGTAAATAAGCTTGTCTTCGTCCCACTTCTTTTCGGGCCAATTGTTTTCCGTTTGTGTATTTTGATTGTTTCATGCTGTGTATCGTGTACAGCTCAAAATAAATAAATTTATTCAATCAAGTAGCTACACTATTCTTGTTAATCACCTTTTCAACCAACATTTGGGTAGGGCATGTTTGATGCCAGCGACTCCAGGAGGATAGTGGGAATGTTGCTCCAAGTGGTAAAGACAACTTCACAGAAGACATCCACTGTCTGGAACTGATTTTTTTTCCTCTTGCCATCCATCCCCAAGTGTTCTCAATTGGATTTAGATTAGAGTGACATTTTATTGTGTCTACTACTTGCCTTTTTTTGTTCCATAATGTTTAATGTAAGTGTCTTACTGTGTCCAGCCTCAGCCACAATTGCACGTTGTAAAAGGTCTTGCATATGCAGCTCAACAATCCAACCATGTTCAAGGAGAGAAAGCTTTTTTTGCCTTTTGGATTTGACTTTACATTGCAATTTTTGCTCATTTTTCCAATTAAAAATGTTAGACAAATTTTCCAACTATGCTTCTTGCAAATCTTTTCATCATAATTTGATGTTATCACAAAATATTTTTAAATATTTATACACTGCCTGGCCAAAAAAAAAAAAAAAGTCGCCACCAAAACATCATACACTCTAATATTTTGTTGGGCCGCCTTTAGCTTTGATTACGGGACGCATTCGCTGTGGCATTGTATTGATAAGCTTCTGCAATGTCACAAGATTTATTTCCATCCAGTGTTGCATTAATTTTTTGCCTAGATCTTGCATTGATGATCGTAAAGTCTACCGGCTGCTCAAAGCTAAATATTCTCAATGGGGTTAAGGTCTGGACTCCATGTGTGAAAATTATGTCTCATGCTCCCTGAAACACTCTTTCACAATTGCAGCCCAATCAATCCTGGCACTGCCATCTTGGAATATGCCCGTGTGAAATGGGAAAATGTGTTGTTATGATGTTTTGATTCCCCTCTTCCTCACCAGAGGGTGGGAAGGAAAGATCATGCAGCTTGTTTGTAACCTTGCTTCGCAATTCACAATCAGCTTGTTTTAAACAAACTCAGTGTACCGACTGGCGCCTTTGTTGTTAACCTTGGGGAACAGCTCTCTGTCTTGGGACGTGGGACGTGGGCTGGCCATCCCCGTCTTACGCTCTCGCGGGCAGACCTGTGTAAAGAAGGGGGGACCCCACTTCCTGTTAGAGTCTGCTGCGGGTCCTGTACAGACGCCCAGCCGGTTGGTGCAAACTCAAGCCGGAGTTGTAGGCTCTCCAACCCAGCACGCCACGGTAGGAGCTGAGATTTTGATTCTGTTTTGTGCATAACCAACCTTTGCTTGTTTGTAACTCAGTGTAAGGGGTAGAATAAAGATGCTGTATTTCACACTTACCCGTGTGTCTGAGTCTTTCACAGTAAAACCAAGTCCTGAAGTAACAAATAAAAGTGTTTTTCAACACACCGTGCTATCAGGAACGAATGCTCTGGAGAAAACACACAAGAGCTAATAAGAAAAGTTTCAGCTGTAATGATTACAATTATAAAATTAATTTAAATTAAATGTTGATCCAAAATTGGAGGACAATGTCACCGTCAAACTTCTAGTAAAACGACAAAAACGGGTTTGTCTCAATCCCATTTCCTCTTTTTGCACTATGAAGCTGAAAATGAACCTCCTCAATATCCAACAGTGCAAATGGTTCTTGCAGTTTATCAACTGGTCTTAAAATGTTGCTCATGAGTGTATAAACTTACCAGAATCAGTGGGACCACTGTTCTTGTTTCCCTGCAACTAAGTAGATGCCCCGACCTGGGGGTACGGGAGATAGAAGTGTTTTCCTTAAGCCCAGTCTACCCTGTAACCTTGTTTTAGTCGCTGTCACAGCAGAAATCCCTTTTTAAAGATATGAATAAAGAAGATGGAAATGAAAGCAGAGCTTTTGTGGCACGTCAGGATATTCTGCCTTATTCCACCTGAATTGTGTAAAACAGTTACAACTGAGACTCAACAACCTCTGCAATTTCATTAATTTGTCTTGCAATGCTAGCCAAAAGAGAAACCTTTTTGACTGCTTTTTCTCTTAAAGGCTCGCTGCAAATCTCCTTAAAAGCAGGCAAAAATCAACTCAAACAAAGGCTTTTTAACTTTAGCAATGCGCTCGGCCACTAAGAATGCAGAATTCAATGCAGACTCATTAGTTGAAGTGGTGGCCTTAATTGCTGCTATCCTTCGTCTTCATGTTTTTTCTTTGAAAATATTCCAAGGGCTTGTTTTATAATGAAAATGAGGTTTGGTCTCGATGTGGCGAAGCAGTTTTGAGGTTTTCATGTCTTTGTTCGGAAGCCTCTTACTGTGTATTATACAGAGTGGGTGCGGCGCGTGGGATTCATCTGCAGCGATGATCACGTCAATTGAATTGAACTCCAAGGTGAATGCAGTTCTCTTTCTGGGCAGTCTTTGACGCTTGACTAATGGCGCAATGATAGAAAAGGCGGTCATACTAAATCAATTGAGATACTGTGACTGACACACACAAGGCACTGGGAATTTTTCAAAATTAGACACAAAAAAAACACGTACAGTCGAATTTGGTTTTTGTATGATTCAGTTTTGTATTGTACAATACCACACGTAACAAGCTGTTGTATTTTACCTTGTGGCATCTTGCATTCGTAAAGATATGGATGAAGGATACTCCCAGCAGTGCTTGTTTATTCTGCCATCAACAGCACTACGGTATCCTGTAAGGCTCATTCATTTGGCACAGTCGAATGACAAGGTTACACAAACTAGTTCATTTGCCACATCAACAATTAGTTCCATCCTGGCAAAGAAATAGGAACTCAAGGAAGCTGGACTTTCTGACCAACACACCTCAGTATGTTAGGTCAGACCACATCTGTTCCTCCACCATCACGCTCAACACTGGAGTACCACAGGGCTGTGTGGTGAGCCCCTTCCTCTACTCCCTCCTCACCTACGACTGCAGGTCTATGTATGGATCCAACACCATCATAAAGTTTGCAGACGATACCACGGTGATCGGTCTCATCAGCAACATTGAAGAGACTGCCTACAGAGGAAAGATTCAGCATCTGGCCACTTGGTGCACCAACAATAATCTGCTCCTTAACACCTCCAAGACTAAGGAGCTCACCGTGGACTTCAGGAAGGATAGAATAGGCTCACATGATCCCATCCACATCAACGGGATGGCTGTTGAGCCTCTCATCTTACAAGTTCCTGGGGACCCACATCTCGGAGGATCTGACCTGGACCACCAACACCTCGAGCCTGGTCAAGAAGGCTCACCAGCGCCTCTTCTTCTTGAGAATACTTAAGAAGAACCAGCTGTCCTCATCCATCCTGGTGAACTTTTACTGCTGCATGATAGAGAGCATCCTAACCAACTGTGTCACGGTCTGGTATGGAAGCTGCTCTGTTGCTGAACGTAAGGCACTGCAGCAGGTGGTGAAAACTGCCCAGCGCATCACCAGGACTCCACTCCTAGCCGTCGAGGATATCCAGAAGAGACAGTGTCTGCGTCGAGCACGCAGCATTCTTAAAGACTCCTCTCACCCTGCCCACAGACTGTTTTCTCTCCTCCCTTCCGGCAGGCGCTGCAGGTGTCATCGGACGAGAACCAGCAGACTGAAGAACAGCTTTTTCCCCAGAGTTGCCTCCCTGTTAAACTCTGCCCCACACTGATATATTTACCCCCCTCATACATCCCACAAGCTCTCCCTATTATTACTGCACTTACTAACATTGCCAATAATAATTGCACTATTTACCCACTTGTAAATGTACATAACCAACCATATACATTTGTAAAATTCAGTATATACATCTGTACTTATCTATTTGTAAATTTCAAATTACAATAATAATATGTTTAATGTTTCAATCTATCTTCATATTTATATACTAATAACCTGTACTTTTTTTTCAACTTTGTAAATTTCTGAACATAGTCGATAGCAACCTGTATATTATGTTCATAGTACATTCATCTGTAAATATTACAAATATTTATTGTTTCTGTCTTTTGCATTTTATAATTTATATAACTTTACTTTAATACCCATATCCTGCACCTTTGCTGCTTATTGCACTTCTGGTTAGACCTAAACTGCATTTCGTTGCATTGTACTTGTACATGTGTAATTACAATAAAGTTGAATCTAATCTAACCTAATGTTGTGAAAGGGGTAAAGATGTTAGTAAGTTTGGGTGTCCCCGTGTCCCTAATGAGGGTAAGTGGCATAGAAAATGGACGGATGGATGCTTGGGTGTCTCCCCTTTGCAGTTGGACTGCTCCACAGCAAAACATTATTTTAGAAATCAACTGCTGGTGAGATCATGTCCATTGTAGCATCCCAGTGTTCAACACTGCATGTTCCATTGTGGTAACCTTATATTCCCTCTTTGTGATTTAATTTATCATGAGCGGGCCGAATGATGCTACGTTTGCTCTTCTTCTACGCCCCGGGGCATGTTGCGGGGTGCATTCAAATATGATCAACATAGTGCAAAAAGTTGCACCCCTGACTTCGGGAAAATATGTGAGCCCCCAAACTGTAGAAAGTGTAAAGCTTTATGCGTGAATAAAAAAGAACAGCATATCATTTGTCTTTGCTTATGTAACAACTTGCAGTCCATGTCATCCACTGCTGATTGTGAAATGCTAAAACAGAAGATCATTAGAGCCGCGGTTGGAGGTGCACGCTCAGCTTTCTTCCTTCATTTTGCTTTCCACCAGATGGCACCTTAATGAGCCAACACTGTCACTGTTTAATCCACGCAGGGCAAGGAGTAGAGAAGCAACAGAGGAAAAATAGCTGTTGCCAATATGAACAAGGTCATAATAAAGCGGTCAGCAGATGCCCAAACTGTCTGGAATAACAGCTTGATTTATGTCTGTCTGTAATGGAATGAGGAAGGGGAGCAGGACCTCCGTGTTATGTCCGATCAAAATGACAATTCTACCCCATAGAAAAAGGACGGAGACGCGTGGGTGTGAGTTATTTCCCCCACCGTATACACAATTAACATCTGAGCACCTATTTCATTAATGTCAGCTTTCAACTGGAGACTGGCTTTGGCAGGAGTGGAGAAAAGGCCCACTAACACTCATACAATTTTACTGAAAGCCATGCAGGATGTTTTCTGTGAGGCCATAGGTGGATGAATGCTGCCATTTGCCTGACACATTAATAGGTAGCATTTCATCGACTAATTAAACACACATTTCAACTGCTTCAGTTTAATCATTCATTTTGTATACGGCTTATCCTCACTAGGGTCTCGGGTATGCTGGAGCCTATCCCAGCTGATTTTGAGCGAGAGGCGGGGTCCACCTTGAACAAAATGTTAAGTCCCTTTGAAAAAAAAAAAAGTCTGTTAAGATTTGTTTTTAATTATGACTTACTTTTTTTTTCTTGTTTTGTCAAGATCTGCAACCCCCTAAATTTTGCAACCAGGCTTGTTCACCTTGAACCTACACGATTGTGGATGAACAAAATGTAATTCGAGGGAACAGAATTGATGGCTAAGAGTGTTGGTCAAAATGCATGGTGACCTTTCAAGAACTTAATGTAAGCGGTTTTATCACAACATGGCAAAGCAGTGAAGTCATTTTAAAGCTCTTGTTAATTCATTCAGAGATACAGTATCTACCAAAAGTGAGTAAACCCGCACATTCCAACAACTATTTTAAGATGAGATGCTACATTCAAACCTAACCAAAAGCCATCAAAAAGTACTGAGGACTTGAAGGACTACTGCCCACCCATCAAGTGTAAAATTATGCAGCCAAGTCTTGTTTAAGTTAATAAAAAATGTCTTTCAACAAATCTTTGCCCCTATTGTTACAAAAGGCAAAACGCTAACTTCAGCTGAAGACTCAGCTGTCAACTTGCTGCTGTAAGAGAAACAACAATCCTTTGGAGGACAAAAATGTACATATTCTGATAGAGGGATGCCATCAAGGGGCTATCCACATGAGAAACCTTTCAGGTCTAAACGGCCAAATATTTTATTGTTTTATCCTCTCATCCACACTCACATCTAAGTGTGCCTCGTGTGTTACATCAATGAAGTCACTCAGTGTTTGGCTTGCGTGTTTCGATGCAGCTACACACTAATCCTGCACAGTATGGACACTTCATTTAACCCGCCAAAAAAAGTCTCAGGAACTTTCCCGTGTGGATCTCTAAGCCGAGGAGGAGGTCTCCTCCCACATACAATGTGGGAGGAGACCTCCTCCAATGTCCTTTCATCCCTCCCTAAAAGATTCATTCATTTAGCCTCTAACAAATAAACAAGGTACGGCCACCTTGGTTTCAGGCATGTCCGTCGTTACATCTGAATGGAAGCCTAATGAGGGTGATAACACCCAAACAACTGTCCTTGGCTGACAAAGCCCCCACTCCATTGTATCTTGACAAAAGAGCAAAACAGCCTCTACCGTAATACCTTGGATCCTGGACCTACTCCACAGACTAGGCCTGTTCTATCTAGACACATTAGTGATTTTCCACCTAACTATTGAGAATGAACTGATAAACTCTGCTCAGATGAGAGGTAAAATGTCTTTTAAGACGACCTGAACAGTCCAGTTGCAATCCACCAATGCCCTGAGATCACACTGACCTGGATGAATGTCAATTTTCATGGACAAAACGCAAAGCAAAGCTGCAGTGTTGTTGGATGCACCGATTGTCGCACATTACTTATAAAGTTATCCAAACGCCTGTATTTTTGACAGTGTGCTACGAATGTTTTTCTTGGTGAATCAGTTGCTTTAAGTTGAAAGTATGAAATTGAGGACAGAAAGTTGCCTTGTGACAAAACAATTTTCCCCCTTATGACCATTCAATCACTTTGTTTTTGCAACGGTAATTATGCACCAAAGTACCGTATAGCGCAGGTAATTAAGGACTTAGCGGCGCAGAGTTTGCATTTGTCAGTGAGAGTACACAAACATTTGTGTAATGTGGAGAACATGCCAAAAAAAATGACACATTTGTCTGCAAGATATACAGAAACACTGGAGACAACACAATTTCCTGCTGGACTTATAATTAAAAGTAGACACCACCTATATTGCATGGAACATTAATTTATTGATTCAGTGGCAGAAAAATAGCCACATCTTTACAAGGGTTATTCACTATGGTAGTTTTTGCCTTAGCTGTCTCTGTTCTGCTTTCCACTTTGTAAAGGTATGCAGTGAAAGGCTTTTAAATGGCAACAGTATTTTAATTCGGTTTATTTTGTCAAATATCTGTCCAAACAACAGTGAGCTGACCTACTGACATTGGCCACCAACAGTTTTTTTGTGCATCTGAGAGACAAAAGCAAAATGTGTCCTTATCTTACACCTCATTAACCTAACAACTCTTGTGAGTAACGTGCTTGCTGCAGCTGGAGTAACATCCTCAGGCTTTTGTATTATCACATTAAAAATGACCTGTGATGACTGGCCGTGTGGCCACAAATTAGCTTTTCCTCTGCCTGGAATATTATTTGGATTCAGTTTTCCCAGCATGCTGCTGTCATGTTACCCAGTGCCTAATTCCATCTAATTGAGTAATGACAACAAGTGTGCATGGTGGGACCACCACGGCAAGGTCAAGTCCAAACAATCAGCAGTTTCACGCGGAGAAACTAAGTCAAACCTGCACGTAGCACAGAGCACACAGCGGGCCACATTTCCAAATCCAATAAATCTCAACTGCATGCATGCACTAGTGTGTAATACACTGACTGACTCAAAAACTGTTTGGATGTACATGCTCACTTTTTGACTTTGCCAAATGCAATTTTGATGAGCATTCAGAATGTCTGAATGCATTTCAACATAATGAACAGCACATGCCATTGGCATAAAGGTTTACCTCAGAGAATAGCTCTCTTGCTATTGTAGATGGAGTTGGAAGAGCTACACAATAAGTCAATTATCACTTGATTGTGCAAGGATGTTACAGAAGTACCGCTTCAGAAAAAACAACATACTACGAAAGAAGATGGATATGGCATCACACATCAATGGATGTTGATTGTCTTAACATTGATCAAAATATGAAACGTTGATTGGAATAAATTAAAAAAACACCATCTGGAAACAAGCTTGAAAGATCAGCAGTGCACAGCCATTGTAGAACCTTCTTGCTCTGACATGGGGACATTCACCTCTTGACCATCATATCGTCCTGCTGTCAAACATGCATGAGAGGACTAGCCAACTGGCGTAGACAACGGAGTGTGTGTCATAAAATTACAAAGACTATAAGGAATGTTGGTTTAAAATTGTGTTTGTTTGACGAACCAGTAACTTCAGCATAAAAGGTCACATACGCTGCTATAAAAGTTGCATCGTGGTCAGTTTTGAGTTAGTTAACATGAAGTCACTAAAAGGCAAACAAAGAGCAAAGCATATGCACAGAGTTTATTCTCCAACACTTGCCAAGTTGAGTAAAGTTGGGGACGTCATGGCCAACAACGGTTAAAATTTTCAGGTTCTTGCAAATTTGGAGCGTACATTTTTCTTGAAAAGAATGTTTTTTGAGGGGAATATACAGAAAAACGGACTAAACAGTATTTAAAAAACTTTTTTTAACCGAAAGGAATTATTTTCTTTTATTATTGCTTTTTTTCTTGCTGTCCTCTTAAAGAGAAATCTGTATTACCATAGAAAAAAATAGTCCAAAGGCAGTGCCTCACCAGCCATGAACCCATCCATCCAGCCGTCCATTTCCTTCCAGCGGATCCCGAGGCTGAGAGACATAGTCTCTCCATTGTGTCCTGGGTTTTCCCCGGGGTCTCCTACCGGTCGGACGTGCTATGAATACCTCCCCAGGAAGGCGTCCGGGGGGCATCCTAACCAGATGCCCGAACCACCTCATCTGGCTCCTCTCAATGCGGAGGAGAAGCGGTTCTACTCCAAGTCTCTCCCGGATGACAGTGCTTCTCCCCTTATCTCTAAGGGAGAGACCAGCCACCCTGTGGAGAAAACTCATTTCGGCCGCTTGTACATCTTGTCCTTTCGCTCACTACCCAAAGCTCATGACCATAAATGAGGGTAGGAACGTAGATTAATCTGTAAATCGAGAGCTTTGCTTTTCAGCTCAGCTCTCTCTTCAACATAACAGACTGGTGCACAGTCTGCATCACTGCAGACGCCGCACCAATCAGTCTGTCGATCTCACGTTCCATTCTTCCATCACTTGTGAACAATACCCCGAGATACTTAAACTCTTCCACTTGAGGCATGACCTTAACTGAGATGGCACTCAACCCTTTTTCGGGAGAGAACCATGGACTCGGACTTGAAAGTGCTGATTCTCATGCAAGCCGCTTCACACTGAGCTGCCAACCGATCCAGTATGAGTTCAAGGTCATGGCTTGATGAAGCCAACAGGACCACATCATCTGCAAAAGAGTGAGTGAAGAGTTGGCAGAGACCAATTCCTGCAGCCACCAAACCGATGATAGTTAGAACACACGATAGTTAGACCACACCCTTCAGTCCCCTTTCCGGTCCCCCTTCTTGAGAAGCGGGACCACCACACCGGGCTGCTAGTCCAGGGCAACGACCACAATGTCCACGCGATGCTGCAGAGTTGTGTCAACCAAGACACGCCCACAGCAATCAGGGCCTTAAGGAACTCCAGGCGGATCTCATCCACCCCCTAGGCCTTACCAACAAGAAGCTTTTTGTCCACCTCGGTAACCTCAGCCCCAGAGAAAGAAGAACCCACCTCAGAGTCCCAAGGCACTGCTTCCTTGTTGGAATTTGTGTCAGTGGGATTTGAGGAGGTCTTCAAAGTATTCTTTCCACCGGTCCACAACATCTTGAGTCGAGGTCAGCAGCACACCATCCCCAACATACACGGTGTTGACTGTGAACTGCTTCCCCCTCCTGAGATGGCGGATGGTGGTCCAGAATCTCTTTGATCCTTTCCGGAAGTCGTTTTCCATGGTCTCCCCGAACTCCTCCCATGTCCGGGTTTTTGTCTCAATGACCGCCAGATCTGCAGACCGCTTGGCCTACCGGTATGTGTCAGCTGCCTCCAGAGTCCCATGGGCCAAAACAGCCGGATTGGACTTCTTCATCTTTACGGCATCCCTCATCGCTGGTGTCCACCAACGTGTCCTGGGATTACCGCCACGACAGGCACGGACCACAGCTCAATCAGCCGCATCGACAATGGAGGGGTGAAACATGGCCCAATCTGACTCAATGTCCGCTGCCTCCCTCTGAACATAGTCAAAGCTCTCCCAGAGGTGGGAGTTGAAACTCCTTCTGACAGGGGACTCTGCCAGACGTTCCCAGGAGACCCTCACAATGCATTTGGGTCTGCCGGGTCTGACCGTCATCCTCCCCCACCATCGGAACCAACTCACCACCAGGTGGTGATCGGTTTACAGCTCCGCCCCTCTCTTCACTCGAGTGTCCAAAACATGTGGGTGTAAGTCCGAAGACACAACCACAAAGTCAATCATCAAACTGCGGTCCAGGGTGTCCTGGTGCCAAGTGAACCCCCTTATGCTTGAACATGGTGTTTGTTACAGACGATAACAAAATCACAAAACACCGCTCGGGTTAAGATCAGGGTGCCCGTACCAGGGGGATGATGAATTACAATTACACCCATGGGGCCCGGTCGCGCACAGCCCAAAAAGGTAACGTGGGCCCCCCTCCCCTCTCCAATGAGCTCACCACTGTAGGAGGGGCCAAAGGGGTTGGGTGCAAAGTGAGCTGGGTGGCGGCTGACGGCAGTGCTTTGACAGTCCGATCCTTGGCTACAGAAGCTAGTTGTCGGTACCAGCCATGAACCTTACCGCATATCACTGGTCAGCATTTTAAAAGTATAGTTCCGATTTACTGACATGAAGTTGTATAGTACATCAACAGTGACTTACCACTTGGTCTTGCGAGTCCAATTCATATTACATCCACCACTATTACCATTGTCACCAATGTATTATCTGTTGTAACCTTTGGTGCTGGAGACGTACAGAAACAATCGCTCAAACAGAAATATTTCTTAAGACGACAAGAAACATGCATAAATGATTATAATCTTTGACCCAAGGTATGGGTAACAACTAGGACATTACAAAAGTAATGTAATGTGTAAAGTGTCACCAAAAAGGTTAAATGTTATTTTTTTCTCAATGCCTGATTTGGTTATGTGCATCTTCTTCCAACTTGTTTTTGTGTCTGTGTGCTTTGTATGTCTGCGGTCTTCGTCCAGCAGTAATGGAAGCCTAATGTGATGGGATCATACACGGGAAGGAATAAGGACAATGGTACCATTTGTCTTTTTCCACAGATGGATTTAGAGTGCTACTTTTTCTTTCACACCATCCTTTTTATTGATTCCATTTCAGCTGCACTTTTAATAGCACTGAGAGCTTAGGGTAAGACACTTAGGTGTTCCTTTAATTATAAAAATGTTGGACTAGCCATTAAATGCATCTGTAGCATTTTGTAAGTGGTGCTATCAATCAGTATTATGGCTGCTGCATAGTCCCGCAGAGGCTGATAATGCTGAATCTATGCTGAACGACGGAATATGGCCCACTTGGAGGCTTGTATGGGCAATGAAAGAAATACGTAACAGGAACAAATGAGACACCTGTCCTCTGACGAAGTGCTTGAATATTGATCAGGAAAAAAAGATGTCTCCTGTACGTTTTATTTAATTGGTTTGACAATTACATCTTTAGTCCCCCAGAGACATAGGCATTAAGGGTTTTTGTAGTTGCATTATCCCTTTTTGCTCTTTTATTCAAATCCTTTTATTCAATTTTACTGCATTTTTGTTTATTTTACATCCGCAATGAGCCATGTTGCACAGATGGTCCCAGCGCCCATGCATGTTTTGGCAGGAAGGAAAAGTGCTGCCGGGTGACAGAGGAGTGTGTCCAAGCCGCTGCCTTCTTGGTTCTGTTGGTAAAGCACTAGGTTGCATTGTGGAAGTGTTTTCACAGCTTTCAGACCTGCACTGCACGGCGGTGCGCCTGCTCGGCGGATACTTCCCTTTTGTTGATTGCTTGTATTTAATTAGCGAATAAATGCATGATGCAAGAAACACTTAAATGTGCACCGTTACATGCCAAATATAGAGACCATGTCGCTAAGTTGTCAACATGGAGCCCTTATGAGGTGTTTATGAAGCGGACCTGATAATCACCAGTGCTTGAAAGTTGGCGCTCAACCAAATACAAGCTTCTGCTCAACAAGAAGCAAGCAACTGTTCAACTTCGATCGAAAAAACAGCCACACGTCACTTGAGGACACTGATGCTGGAAACACAGAGGTAGGATAGATTGCAAGGTTTATATAGTGCCAAATGTACTTACGCTGCGCTTTCAATAATGCCTTGCACACTGCCATATTCATATTCCTGTATTATCATTCATTAGGAGTTTTGCCGTAGTTCATAGTCTGAATGGCGTCTGGCTGCCCTGTTCACTTGATACAGCTTTTCTCCAAACGAGAAATTGTAACACTTTTTAATCTTGCAAGATCTCACACATATGTACAATATGTACTTAACATGAGCAGGGGGATTACTGTGTGTGTGTGCGTGCGCCTGAGAAGTGAGTCTTATTACATAAACACAACACACAGCCTGCAGCAGAGATGGGAGACTTGAGTCACATGATTTGACTTGAGCCAGACTCAAGTTGCCATTTTTAGGACTTGAGACTTGCTTGACAAATGTTCCAAAAAGACTCGACTTGACGTTCTTGACTTTAGATTTAACTCGGACATGAGCTAATTGACGTGAAATGACTTGTTTTTGGTTTAACGCTTTGTTGTATTTTTCAAACATCCAAAATATACCTTTGACTGTGTTTTAACAAGTCGGCTGTCAGCTGCTTTTTTTTACGCATGCGCTCACTTTGGTGCCATCTGACAGAACACAACATGGATAACCTGGAAGGAAAAGAAGACACAGAAAGATTAGTGAATGTTTTTTTTATATACCTCGTTTCCAAACAGTGTTCCCGTAACACGGCAGTCAAACGGCTCAAAAATAACAGAAAAGTCATTTTATTCATCCTCTTTGTTGTTGTTCTCATAACGTAGCAGTCCAGCCTTTTCAAATCTGTTGGGGAAAAAAAAAAGTCGTAATTTAACCTTTGACCCAGGTCAAGGGTCACACACGGGAATGCCTGTTTAATGAAGCATTAAAATCAATCAAGATTTTGAAAAATAAGTTTGTAATAATAATGTTTTATATTTACAAGAAAAGATTGTCATATTACGAGAGTACAAACATAACTTTACGGAATCAGTCTCTTCGACTAGAAACTACAGCCCCCAAAATGCCTTGCGGCAAACCAGAAAGTATTCCAGTATCCACGCTGAAAGCCAGTCCCATTCAAACAAATATTTAAACAAAGTGAACACGAAAACCTACAAGACAGTAATGTTATAAAAATCACACGTTTGTTTTGTCTTACAGCTTCGTTTTTTCGTACCTCTTCACCGAATACAACTGCTTGGAAAATCAATCAAGAACGTAGCGTTCGCCAGCAATTTAAATAAGCACACCGGAGCATATTTTTTGTCCGGTGCACAACACAGGGGGGCGGACATAAATAGTGCAAAGACAATGATAGCGGCAGCAGACACAATGAAATGGCTAACAACAAAGACCTTACCAAGTAGCTGCACACCAGATTGAAAGGTGAACACTTTGACGAACTAACGCCTTCTTCTTCTTCTTAAGGTTTTATGGCGGTGGGCAATCAACAACCTGGTGCATTACCCCCACCAACTGATTAGGAGTATGGATCTTACTGGCCTACTTTGTATGACTGCATAAAATTTAACTAACTAACTTATATATAAAGTACTTAATTACAACTTAAATCAATGGAGATAATAATAACGACAACAATCCAAATAAGTATATCTAAACCCCCAAATAAACCTACAAACTTTTTCTTTCACAAATTCCCACAAAATGTTCCCACTTTGACCTTGTGAGCCTCCCCTTTGTATATTCATTATATTAAACCTTTCTTTTTGTCTATCAAGCTTTTGTATCATCTTTCTCTTTTGTGTGTTGTATTTTTTGCATTGTACTAAAACATGCTCAACCATTTCCTCCTCCCCACAATAATCACAACCCCCCGTGTTGTGCTTCCCTATTTTGTGCAATGTGCTATTCAACTCTGTATGCCCAAACCTCTTTCGTGAGAATATGACCTCCTCCCTCCTATTTCTTCCTGTACTCCTTACCTCTCCTGCTTCCTTCTGAATTTTGTAATACCATCTCCCCTTCCTTTCCTTCTCCCATTGTTTCTGCCATCTCTCCTTTAGTTTCCATTTCATTATGTTATTTACTTCTTTCCGACAAATACTCACATTTATTTCGATATTCTCCTTCTTTGTCTCAGCGTCTGAGTTCTAGATAGGTCTGACAGTGTTTAAATGAGACAGGAAAAAAACACAACAATTATTATTATTTTATTATTATTATTATTATGTTATTATTATTACTTATTATTTTTAAGAGTTCTAAAAGTTTAGAACTCTTTAGAACTCTTTATAAAGCTGTAAAACTGCCCTAATTAAAACGTGTATGACTTGACACAACTTGCAGACGAAAAGCAGTAACTCGACTTGACTTGCTTGGTTCTCATAAAGATTGACTCGGACTTGCTTGTAACTTGAAGGTAATGACTTGGTACTTAGTTGCGACTTGTACATGAGTGACTTACTCCCACCTCTGGCCAACAGTGTAGTGAAGTACGTGCTTCTTCTGTTAGTGTCATTTGTAGCCACATTTTGTAGTGAGCAGCCAGACCACAGACGTATAGTGTTTTCCAATAGCTGCAATGGTAATTATGAGATTTGTACATTACTTACCGCCATGATTTTGTGAGTCTTTCAGGCCAGTTTGGAGGTTCCAGTGTGTTGACATTCAGTGTGTTTAATTCTATCACAGTGGAAGACACCATCAATGCATTTTCCCCTATTTACTTGAAGCACCTTGCACCTCAAGGGAGAAGCTCCACAATGTGACGGACGATAACACACTCGGACATGTCCTGTGGTTAGAGAGCAGTCTCTTCATGTGATAACAGAGGTTTTCACACATGGCTGGCCAAAATGTCTGAGACTGAAGGAGGAACAGAAGGCAGTCGGTCAAGCACACCAGGGCAGCTAAGCACTTCAGAATAGAACCTTTCATCTCACCGGTGCTGAGAAATGCTATTCAAGATCCAAATGGTGCAGCAGAGCAAAAAAAAAAAAGAAAAAGAAACCTCCACAGGATTTCATCTGCAAGCCCACACATTGAGAGAAATGCTTCTCTGAAGGAGCTTAATGAAGACTCATTTGGCCATATTCATTCTGTTGTGATTTATAAATACCCGGCCAATTTAAAAGGCTGCCAGACAAATGGGAGACGTTTTGTGCTCATTTGAATGTGGTGCTGCATAAACGGTGTCTACATTCTCCACCTATGCTGCGTTTGTGCCATAACACAGAATAATCCTCAGGGGTAGACAACAAAAACAATAAGTGTTGATGCAGTTGCTCATTGCTTTTGATGACATCTTTTCAGTAGCATATAGTGCAAACAGCTTTCTCTGTTTATCAATAATATGTATATGTATTTGCACATGTCCCTTGTTTGACTGAATGCCTTTGATAACATCCTCAACGTGAAGTTTCAATTTGGAGACAAATTGGAAAACAAAAATTGCCTTTTCGTGTTGTTGATGTGTTTTTGTCATTTGCATGTGATTGTTTTTATCCTGACTGGAGGCTAAGGCCTACATTTTTAGTTTGGAATGGAAAGTACGGGTAAAATTATCCATAATATATCAAATTGGCCACATGTAGTATTTCTTTGTGGAAAATACTTGTCTTGTTTCTGATAGCTATATAAACCAAATGCACGTTTACCTCAGTGAACCTCAGTTCCTCAGTGCCGGCAGTACTCAGACCATGATGCAACCACAACACTGGACAGTAGGCAGGACACGGTTATCTTGAGACACACTTGTGCTACCCGATATTTAGTGTGGTTGTTTTTTACTCCTATTGGAAAATACATCTACACTACAATCTGTACACTCACTACTCTACAGTATCCATTCATCCATCTATTTTCTATGCCGCTTATCCTCATTAGGGGCACGGGGTACGCTGGAACCTACCCCAACTGACTTTGGGCAAGAGGCAGGGTACACCCTGTACTGGTTGCCGGTCAATCGGATATCTAAGGACAATTTAGAGTCTCCATTTAACCTAACATCCATGTTTTTAGAATGTGGAACCGGAGTACCGGGAGCAAACCCACGAACGCACGGGCAGAACATGCAAACTCCACACAGAGATGCCAAGCGGAGATTTGAACCCACAATAAGCTGTGGTTACACAATACGCTTCGACTCAGTTTCTGTGTTTTTTGTGTACAATATTGTATGTAACAAACTAGTCAGTTTACCCTGTTTTGTCACAAAATAGAGTGCCCAAACAAAACACACTACATGTTGCTTACTCACTGTCACTGCATTTTTTATTGAGAATGATTGATAAATGGGGCCAAAAAGAGTTCCAAGTGCCAGCAATCTGATAAAGAAGGCGAGAAACACTATTGAATTCAATATCATCAGGATGTACGAGAATTACGCATCAAAAATATGTTCCATCTATTAGTCATTCATAATAATTTTGCTTTGTTTTTTGTGCTTGTAAACCCATTTAATTGACTTTTCAAATGCATTTTGATAATACTTTTGGGTGTTTGGAATGGATTCGTTTACATTATTTACTACAGGAAAACTCTGTTTTGTTGAACATTTTGGAATGAATTAGTAATGAAAAATACCACTGTATTTTCCCTTATGAGTGGTGTTCTCACTTTTGTCAGATACTGTACACTGGCCTAATAAGAAAATGATCATTAGAGATGGTTTATGTGAGAATGCATACTAAACATCACGTCCCTGAAATAATTGTAAAGAAAAAGGCAAAAATGTTTTAAAAGCAGCCTTTGAAATGTAGCATTCCTTTCATCTAATGACTAGCAATAGGAGAGGACTTGCACTACTCCTTCTTCATTTGTCTATTCCGGGGAGTCTGGATGTCTCTGGGGGCCGCCTCTTCAGAGGAAAAACGGAATTAATGAACTCTTTAGCTTACATGAACACTTTTAGGAAAAGCAGTACAATACCTTACTGCTTTGTTTTTTTTTAATCGATCGGCCAATGTCCTGAGTCACTAATTTCTGTCAATGAGAGGAACCTTGTGACGGATTTCTCCCTCCAGACGTGTGGAAATAAGGAAAGGATGAAAAGTGGGATCCTTCTCTTTTGACTGTCAGATAGAGAGGATGGCAGCGCTTGAATGAGCTGGGGGTGCACGCTCAGGATTCTCTTTGGAGACGTGCCATCCCATGCAAAAAGGAATTTTGAATGTAGCTCCTACATATTTAATACACAACTTGTTTCACAGATGTTTCTCTAGACATTTTCTGCCTCATGAAACAGCTTGTATTATTTTTTAATAAGGCAACATCTCCTGTTGTTTTGAGGATAGCTTGTGAAGCCCATCTGGGTCGCTTTGATGTGAACGTTGACAGATATATGCCTAAACTGTGATGACAGCATAAAAGGGAGACAAACACAATACTTAACATGCAACTGTGGACCCACTAATGCAATCCACTCTCTGCATTTTCATGTGCATTGTGCTTACAATGATGTCTGCACAAAGACCAGTGCACATGTCTTACATCATTGACCTGCAATATATTCTGCAGTAAATGCAAACTGAGACTTCAGAAGTTCTGCCCCACCTGTGTACACGACTTTAGCTTAGTGAGCATAACGGAACTCCACAAATGTGTTTTGTTTTGTTTTTGGCTGTTTTGTGAGGCCCCACTAGAAGGCTGATAAAATATCTTGATCAGTAGGGATGAGCGAGTACACCACTATCTGTGTACTACTCTAAATTATCTGTATCTGTACTCTGAGCGTGCGGGCAATAAGCCAGATCAGAAATCTATGTGGTTTAAATCAGTAGAAAAGTTACTTGAAAAATGAAACAGAACGAAAATACTCACTTAATAAAATATTTTGTCATACTGCTGTAAAGTGGAGTGGTTATTTTGACACAATTTGGATTTTCCTTCAACAAGAGCACGGATAATGACAATCTATACTGGTTTAATGCTCGTACTCTGCAAAAACGCATTATTCATAACGAATACTTGTCTATAATGAGTACCCGGCTCAGCCCTATTGATCACCATAGAACAGGAAATTGAACTTATTGGAGACATACAATACGTTTGGCTGCACAGTACAATATGGCTAAAGCAGTGCTTCTCAAATAGTGGGGTGGGTGAACTGTCAGGGGGTTGTGAAAGGCATGGAGTACTTTCATTGTTAGTGCAGACCTGCCAACATGTACACATTCATTGTACTCAACATGCAGTGAAGTGCACTTGTATGCTTCAGAACTCTGTTGCATTTTCCTGGTTTCAGTTTCTAGTTCAATTTGAAAAACTGCAATAGTTTACCGTAATTTATTACGTATAAGCTCCACCCACTAAATTTAGATAGAAAAACATAAGCCGCACATGTCCGTAAGGACCAGGTAGCTCTTTATTTCACAGGAGCCAATTACAAAGTACAAGAGAGCTCCTTCTGGTGGACACAGGCAGCTGAATGGGAAGCCATTGTGTTTTATGGGAAATCGTCCTCCTCACAACATCTCCGATATAGTATGGTGTGGTTTATGGTATATTATGATATCTCCCTACCTGGAAAGTGCAATAGTACATTGATGACTCTGTAACTTAACGTTTTTCTTTGTAACTTAGCTTTCTTGCTCGGTGTGCATAGCGCGTAACACAATCAGAAACTTCTCCAAAAGCCAAAATACTTTTTTTCTTCCCTCACCGGAAGTGGCAATTTGCCAGAAGTTGGCCACTCTGCTTTATATTGGCAGAGCTCGGAGGAACTCGGCTTTTTTCAGTCTAAAACAAGCCAAAGACTATTGACTTTATTGCATGCGCTCTTTCTTCCATTATGGTCTGGGGTGTCAATTGGTTCCGCTCGCATGTTTCTTCACAGCGCCACATGTGGGTGTGCCTTGTGTATTACATTGTTTTCACTCACGCATTCATTTACATGTGGATGCAACCGTTTACTAATCCAGCACAGTATGGATGCAACTTTTAACCCTCCAAAAACAAAAAAAAAAGGTCAGGAACGTTCCTGCGTGTTCAGGGCCACAGTTTCTGTCTCCTTTCTGTTTCATTAACATTGTGTACTATGGGAGAGGCCATGTTTTAACACATAATAGAAAGCGAGTGTGTAATGATTGTACCTGCTGCTGAAGTTTACAGGAAAGTTCAAGTCACTCCACTTATCTGTGTTCATCAAAAGAGGTGAAAAAGTTATTTTATCCATGTAATTAATTATTCTTTATAATATGTGTTTTTGTTGACATTTCTGGGTATCTCTTATTAACATTATTGTCTATGGAAAAACTAGCGTCGGTTTTTGTACATTTTTTTTTTCAAACCTTTGAAATAAACGTTGAAAACCAGGGTTCCACTGTGTATATACACACACACACATATATACATACGTACAGCCCTCCACCCACCCACACGCACGCACACACATTATTTCCCAATGCCAAGTAAACTGAGTATTTTCAATCGTTGCATTATATGGATGGTGTAAGCATCATTTGAATTTGAAAATGATCATGTTGATCGTGCACCCTCTTTTGCATGATGTCATTTTGTGTTAAAAATGTTGCACTGAGCCGACTGCTCTTTTTTTAATGCAGTTACCAAACCTTTTAGATGCTTCTTCTCGGTCCCTTCTTTGTTGGTGTCTGTGGCTATTTATTTCGGTCAGCAAGGTGAGCATGATCAATCCTTTACCAGGTGGTTATCCCCCACAGACAGCCAGCCTGAAGAAGACTTTGTTGCCCACCTTTAGAAGCATTTGGTTAGACGTGGCAGAGCGAAATCACAATGAGCTGGGAAAGTACTTTGGGCCATAATAGCCCAACAAGCTTGCATGTAAGGGAGGGCACACCAGCAGTAACCCGAGCTAAGAAGAAGGATTGTGCCGAGTGTGCCGTTTCTTTCCCCCCAGTAAAAGAGCACTCAATGATGGAGATTAGACAGCACTGCGGTTGTCCCAGTGATCAGTATTTTTCTGTAAAGTAAGTTGACTTGTATGAGAGGGAACGCACTTAGTTACGCTTTGGGTTTGGTATTCATCCATAATGATCATAAATCAGTTCCACCAGTCTACCACATCTCTGAATATTGATAGCGTTTTGAACTGACTTTGCATAACACAATCTTCACAAGGTGCACAATTTAGAAAAAAATCCATCTAAATCCCTTCAACTCCTTTTTCATGAATGGCATTATTCAATGAATCTGAATGAAAGCTCTCAACTTCTGTGACAGATCCAGTCAATCTTTTCAAAGGTGTTAAATCAAAAAATATCTATACAGGAGATAATGATGGATTTGGAAGGAAAGAAGATGGAAATTTTTCACTGGCTGCGTGACGGAGTGGCAATTCAATGATTATCAGTGAGCCTGAAGATTTGGATGATACTACAGAAAGACCAATAGTGAAGCATTAGCCTTAAATGAGAACAGTTGTATAGTACTGTGCTTGTTTGCTCGTAGGTAGGCTACAGTATCTCTAGCGAGTACACCCTTTGCGATATTTATGGTTATTTTTAAAAAAGGTACTACAAAGTACTAAAGTACTTGAAGTACTATGAATTGTACTTTAAGTGTTGTCATTGGGAACGCACACTGAATTCAGTATTTTTATAGGCACCAACCGAATTCTGTTGGTACTACCAAGCACCGATCTATGTAAAATCAAAATGTACCATGTTTGTGTACGGTAATGCCAGTCTCCGTGGAGCAGAGATGGGAGACTCGAGTCACATGACTTGACTCGAGTCGCAATTTCTAAGACTTGTGACATGTTTGTAAATGTTCCAAAAAGACTCGACTTGACTGTGACTTGATGTTCTTGACTTTAGACTTATCTCGGACTTGAGCTCATTGACTTAAAATGACTTGTTTTTGGTTTAATGCTTTGATGTATTTTTCAAATATCCAAAATATACCTGTATGACAGTATTTTAACAAGTCGGCTTTCGGCTGCTTTTTTTCTCCCGCATGCGCTCACGTTGGCGCAATCTGACAGAACACAACATTAATAACCCAGAAAAAAAAGAAGACAGAAAGATTTTGTGAATGTTTGTTTATATATCTCGTTTCCAAACAGTTCCCGTAACACGGCAGTAAAACGGCTCAAACATAACAGAAAAGTCGTTTTTAATTCATCCTCTTCCTGTTGAAGAGCCGCAGTTACCGCTGAAGTTGTGTTGTTCTCCTCACGTAGCAGTCCAGCCTTTTGAAATCAAGTGGAGTGAAAACGTGTAATTTAACCTTTGACCCAGGTCAAGGGTCACATAAATCCCCTGTGTTTATAGCCGTCTCGGGGAATGCCTGTTAAATGAAGCAATAAAATGGTCAAGATTTGAATAATTAAGTTGTAAATTGACAATAATGTATATTTACGAAAAAAGATTGTCATATTACGAGAGTACAAACGTAACTTTACGGGAATAAAAGTCGTATCTTTATTTTATAGGCATTGCCGGAGATGAAACGTAGAGCGGTATGTGGAGGGGCGGGGTATTAGAGTGTAGCGGTGAGATGATGCTAACTCAAGCTAACCTGGTTGAGACCAACTGCTCTGTTTTGCTGTCCCGTTATAAATAAAAGCTTATCTGAAGCCAGAGGGAAGTTCCCCTCCCCATTAAAGAACTATGATGTAGTTTCCCTCGGACACGTATGACACGTAAAATTACCACTTTTTATCTCGTGAATTTACGACTTTAAATCTCAAATTCTTACATTATCAGGACAACTAATTGTATTATTTATTATTTCATATATTTGTTAGTTGTTTTTTTTTTAAACTCAGCTCTGTTTGGCCCTACAAGTTGTTTGTTGTCAAATATTTAATAAAAAAAAGTCTAAAAGTTTATAACTCTTGTTTTTAAACTTTGAAGCTGTAAAACTGGCCTAATTAAAACGTGTATGACTTGACCCAACTTGCAGATGAAAAGCAGTGACTCGATCTGACTTGCTTGGTTCTCATAAAGATTGACTCGATTGAAGGTAAGGACTTGGTGCTTACTTGCAAATGTACATGAGTGACTTACTCCCACCTCTGCTCAACAGTGTAATGAAGTAAGGGCTTCTTTTAGTCATACTTTTAGGTACATGACAAACCTACCCGTTTACTGTAGTAAATGTCAGTGATCTGGAAGAAGACACTTTGAATACATAGCATGACGTCTGGATAAAAAGTTATATTATCCAGCTTCTGTATGGACGGCTTCATATCTAAGAGCATGTAGCGCCATCTTCTTCTACACACAAAGCCATTCAATGACCATAATCACTTAATTTTCATTTGCAGTTTGTATTCCTTCAATTTGTAAAATTCCGCACCTTTAATTTTACTCTATGGTCTTTTGCTCGTTTGTTTTAAACTTATTGTGTCCCCCCATAGACACAATTGCCATGTTACAATGCAATACTTGGATGCTGTTTTGATATATTTGTTGAAGCTTATATATTGAGGTACATCGATTAACGTCCACCCTGGTTAGCATCCACAATCTTTGCTAAAATTTTGCTGTGGCTTGCATTCGCCAGCTTGTTTTTTGCATCCATCTTAGATCATTTGGACAAATTCTTGCAATACTTGCACATGATCGTGTAATGAATTGTGGGCCGCAGTTGCCATTTTAGCATTTGTTTATATCTTAGCATACACGATGTAACAAATACATGGACCGTACAAAAGACAAGGATGCAATACCTCCAAATTGGCTTAAAACAGAAGACGTCATTTTAGAGTTACGTAAATATGACGGGAGTGGCTTTGCTCAACAGTCTGGGCGCATTACGGGTGGCACTCTGTGTTTCTGTCTCATTGGACATTCAGAACTGGCACAATGAAAATAAATTTTTTGTTACAGTATATATATCTATATGTATATAGATATATATTCCAAAAACATGCATTTTAGGTTAATTGGCGACTCTAAATTGTCCATAGGTATGAAGGATAAGCGGCACAGAAAGTGGATGGAGATTATGTATAGTTAGATAAATAAGATATAATATATATGGTCTGATAAAATAGACAATATCAACGTGGGTCAATTTGTGCGACAATAACAATTTCAAAACGCACCTACATTGTTTTGTAAATCAGTTAGATACAGAATTAAAAATCAATGTTACAATCTTGTCTCAAGAAACAAATTGCATTTATTTCTAATTGGGTTTTTTGTGACACCCTTACTGACTATTGCAAAATATTTGGAAGTTTCATTTACATAGTCTTGTCCCTTGTGCAGATATACTGTGATTACAATTACTTAAAGATGAGGGGTGTGAGGGGTACCACTCTTCATCAAGACATTTACCAAATTACATGGTTCTAACTTTCTGGGAACAGTTTTGAGAAGCCATTTTCTGTCCCCAATGCAGGTCTGTCTCCCTGGAGAATACCAGTGGCTTGGGGTCTATTGGTGGGTGCTCTGAGTAGGGGAGGAGATGCATGACCTTATCTATGAGTGTCTACCTATTATACATTTACATGAAGTATTATGTAAACATTATATAATCCATGTATAAAAATGCAGGAGTATTTTTCAATCTTACAACACTGAACAAAGGGGTGAACTACACAGTATCATGCTGCACTGAGAGAAAAAAACACACACATTTTTCCATTTTCTCCAGAAAATACATCGGCAAATGTGATGACGCTGCAGCGGAAGTCATTCTCTTAGATTCTGGTGTCTAGTTTTCAAGAAGCCAGGCTTTAACAGCAGGTCTTCTCCTCGACAAGACTGCTGTAGTCCCCTAAGTGACAGTTCAGCCAGAAGAGTTTCTGCTGGAAACAGATCGGTACACTCTGTTGGCTCCGCTTTTACAAATATAGAACAAAGCGGGAACAGGAGCTGCCGAAGAATCTGCCATTGACCTTTGGGGACATTATTCAGACAGGGAAGAACTTCCAATTGCTTCCTGACTACGGCTAATTTTAAAACAAAAACAAAAAAATAGATGCACAGGTGGATGGAAGTATGTTTGGGTTTTTAAAAAATTAGCTAATTGAGTGCCACACATAAGATGTTGTTTGGAATGTCAAATGTAAAGCGGAAAATGTGTTCAAAAGCAGATCCAATTTTCAACATGCAATATTAATAAAAAAATAAAACAATGGTAAAGTCACTTACTAGTAGGGGTGTCCCGATACAGTATATATATCGTCCGATACTGATGTCAATCCTATATCAGGGAGATTCATACTTAATTTCTAGTGTGGAATGTTAATAAAAGGCTTCATTAGGTGATTTTACATAGACAACAAAAATAACAGGTATGACAAAAACAGACCCATTTACTTCACAACATCTGGGGTATAAGTTACATCCACAATTTAGTGGCAACTATCCATAATATGAGGTTAAAGGTGCTTGACTAAGCGTTTAAACCCGACTTCACTCACCATAGACAGAGGCTGGTCATATTTTCTGTTATATCTAATGAGTTTGTATCAGGGTTTCTCGTGTAACGCTGTTTCAAGGACACAAAGTTTGGTCGTGTTAAACATCTCTGCTTCTATGTCACAATGGGAAACTCATGCATGGCAAGTGTTGCGCTCAGCTGCGACGTCTTTTTCAGACTTTGGAAAAAAAAGTCATGTGGCAGCATGCACTGCTTATGAACATCGATGCACTTTTTTTGTAATTTATGTTCATTTCTATTTTGTTTTGTAATGTTTTGTTGTTTCACTAAATATAGTTGGAAATGTACAAATACAATGAGTTTGGATTGGTGCAATTTTGAGCATCTAAATGATTTAAATAAATAACAATAACATATAAATGTGATACATGTTTACATTTGAAAATCATTTTACACGTATTTGTGCCTTATAATAATTATCAATCAATTAAAGCAACAACAGAAAAAAGTGGGAGGAGCCATCTGGGAGCTTCATTAGGTAGAAATGAACTGGCGCCTTTTAGAGATGGTGGTGGGGTGGGTTGTGGTTTTGTGGTCTTTTAGTAGACCCGATGGCATCAGTCTTCAGAATTGACAATCAAATCAATAATATTAAAACCTTTTAACATCCGGGAAATGCTAGCAAACTGTATTCACATAAGGATAGGCATTAACATGCATCAATGGAACACAGGTCCTATGATGCCAGCCTGTTGTGAAGCCCAATTTGCACCCCAAAGCAGAGACAACAAAAGAGAGTTTACAAAAATGTATTTACATAAATTGAACTCCTGACTGGCAAAACATACAAAACAAAGTACAACAAAAAAGCTAGTAAAGTGGTAAGCAAAAGGCAGGAACAGCAAAAGCTAACAAAAGTACTCATAAATTACAGAAAGTAAAGTTGGCCAAAAAGCAGACTACATGAGCAACTAGCAAAATGAGAACACGACCTGCTGGCAGTACTGAAACAACAGTGAGTGTATGCACGGCAAATAAAGGCCCAAGGAGAAGAATCCTCACAGGTGTGACATGGTGGCTCCGCCCATACACACCCCTCAGGTGCACTGCAATACAGATGGGGACTGGCGGCAGCAGAGTGGCTCAAGCAACAAATTACACTTGGGACAATATGTTCATAAGAGGATGACAGATTGTCCAACCAGTCATGCTG
Source organism: Oostethus manadensis (assembly GCA_024372805.1). Taxonomy (NCBI): domain Eukaryota; kingdom Metazoa; phylum Chordata; class Actinopteri; order Syngnathiformes; family Syngnathidae; genus Oostethus; species Oostethus manadensis. The sequence continues at coordinate 1,503,010 of QODF01000011.1, forward strand.
AAGAATGTTGTCTCATGAAAAATGTCTCATGCTTGGGAACCTGCTCTAATCCAGGTTCAGGACAGGATGCCAGTGTCATTTTCTGGTGTTCTCTGGGAAATGCTAATAAGGCCACAGGGTGCCGGGATGTGAGCACAGGCCTCACTTGTGGCTGTAGGAATTTATATAGGTTCTGCTGCTAGGTTATTTCCCTCATACCCCCTCTACCACTCGTGGTGTACTGGCCTGTCTTTCAGTATCACCTCGCTCAAGTAAAGCAGAAAACGTCACAAAATATGCTTCAGAATATCTGGTTTTTGTGTAGTAGTTCAGGTCCCTATATATATGTCCCTAAATTATGTTATAGTTCCCTGAGTGGAGGATCACTATGCAACACTGAATGAGCGGTATCATTGAAAAACCGAACAAATTAATCAAAAACAACACTAAATAATGAATATTCATGTGTACAAACTCTAGCACACAGTCAGGGTCCAGAACAAGATGACGGTCAACCTCTGCTTGTCGGTAAACTCAGCATACAGTCTTGATTTGAATAAATAAAAACAGATTTAATTATTACATAGGTTCACTTGACAAATCATAAGAGGCAATGAGGTTGCACAGTGAGTAATCAGGACCCGATTTCCTGCGTGACTCATAGTTTTAGTCTAAAGGGTCAATTATAGGTCTGAATGCCACATTGGATGGCCTATATGTCATAGGTCATAATATAGGTCACATATGGCTACTAATGTGTGTAGGAATCATCCTTCTGACCAAGGAAGGCTAAGAGCCTTCAGCAAAGCCTATTAGCGTTCTATTAGCACTCTGTGGGCTTGGCTGTGCTTGTGCATCAATGTGTTTCTGAACGTGTGGGTTTGTGGTTGAGTACACCTGCATGTGTTATTATAATCATGTTTGCACGTGGCATTGTGAAAAACTTTTTAGACAGTTTTCTCTCCTCTTAATTGTATGACAATAGTGTACACACAGCTCAGAAGCCTACACAAATACATTTGCATGTTTGGATCAAGCTGCCCAATGTCTTACCTTCTTCATTATGCTTCAATATGCTTTAATATGCTTTAAACATTTAAATGTTGAATTGTTTGCGGGATCGGAAGCCTTGGCCTTGTCCTCCTTTGGCACAAACACAACACAAGGCAGTCAGCCAGCTGTTCTCCAGATTTAATAAACACATAATTTGGTTTTAAGTGCTGCTTCTCATTTCACACTGTCAGAAGTGAAAAAAAAATGATGTTGCTTGATAGTGACCCCTCAAAGTACTTAGCATTTGTGCGCTTGTGAATCTTGACAGCTTTTAGCAGCAGCACTACTCTTGAAATTTAGGCGCGCTAAAAACAGCTGAAGCAAGCTCTGACATATTTTAAATGCGGCGCCCCGGGCTTTAAATTGGTGTTTTAAGAGCATCATGCTTATCTTTGCAGTTAGTGTCTGCTGGAGGTGTAATGGTGTGCTTGACTATCCATAATCGGTATATTTATCGATTTTAACCATGTTAAACTTTCTCTTATTGCTCTCGTAAATATTGTGATTAAGCAACAGGTCGTCAATGTATACTTACCTAGCCCGTGAAGTTGTATTGATTGTATAATCATAGGCTTTATAATATGAAAACCAATTATTGGGGCTCTAACAACTTTGAATGGCTAGATACCAAGAAAAACACAATACTCCTTCTTGGTGGTACTTCCAGTTTGTCTTCCAACAAGATGATTATAAATACATGGCATATTTTCATATTTTATATATTTTCTGACAGCAATTACATCAATATAATTATTTGGTACAATTGTTGGTAGGCAGAATTCATAACTACCCAGTGGAAAAAAGGCATGGTGTGAAAGAGTGTTTGCCCCCTTCCTCATTTGTTAGGATTTTGCATGTTTATCACACTTAAATGTTTCAACTCATCAAACAAATTAAAATATTAGCAGCAACAACTGAAATCAAGTGTTTGCGATAACTTGCAATGAGTCTCTAATAGCATTGTGGAGGAATTTTGGTTCACTCATCTTTGCAAAATTGTTGTAATTCAGTCACATTGGAGAATTTTCTCACACGAACCCATCTTTTTAAGGTCATGCCACAGCATCCTAATGGGATTCAGCTCAGGACTTTGACTAGGCCACTCCAAAGTCCTGAGTCCTGTTTTCGGTCTGTGTCCTGCTGAGGAACCCAAGTTTGTTTCAGCTTCAGGTCCTTCAGGATTTTTTGGTAAACAGCGGAAATTATGGTTCTATTTATCATGGCAAATATTCCAGGTCCTGCAGTGGCAAAACAGGGGTATATGCGGGGGTATGCAGGGCAAAATTGCCCTGTTCTGCCCTGTACATACAAGATGCTACAAGACACAGGAAAACTGCATACAGCAGTTTTCTGAAGTAAGCCTGACTTGGTGTAACTTTAGTTTATTGTATGTTAATCATTGTCACTACGTGGCCCAGTAGTGAAGGTACCTCCTAAATTTAATTAGACATTGATTACATTTTCAGCTCATGTGGTTGTGTTAAAGCCAGTTCCAATCCTGCTGTAGACCTGTTCCAGACCTATTTGACACACATTTGAGGGGGCTTCATTATTGTAATTTCTTTTGGTTACATTTTTATCTTTTACATTTAATAGCCCTCATTCTTATTATGCATACCATTATAATTGTTATACAAACTAAAGTAAATATTTCTTGCTATAGATCATAACACTGATGGACTGAAATTGATTTCCATACCACTTGTGGCAGCTTGTGGCTCGGTATAGGACAGTAACAAATAAGCAAGCATTGTCAGTTTCAGCAATTGGCTCATTGACTTGGCTCAGTTCATAGTCAGATGTAAGAAGGTGTGGAGAATCGGGCTCCACCAGTAGTTGGACCAAAGAAGAGTCACGTCATGAGGAGTGGAGGTGGAAAGTTGCACCTGGCAGAAATGTACATATACAGTACTGTCAATTTTATATTATCTAAGCAACTTTATTTCATGTTCAAAATGGTTTTTTTTTTAGATTTTTTATTTGTTTGTTGCAGGGAGTATCAAGGACAGTACACAATGCCCAAGATGACCCAATTGACGAATATGGTTCACAAACAGGGTGTGATAACATTTTTATTTGTGAGTTGTATTGAATTGTAAAAATCTCATATAATATGATAGCTCGCAGGCCATTGTTCCTGCTTAATCAAAGACTTTTGTTCTCCAGTGTACCTTCACTCCACAACACAAAGGTAACAAGAAGACATTGTCCTTGTCCTGTGCAACCTAAAATGAACTTCTTTATATTGAGCTTATTCTTTATTCATTAATAAGTTAAAGAAAAAAAAATATTTTTTTTTTTTTCCCAGAACCCTTTCCGTAATCGCCTACTTTTGAAAAAACAGCTAAGAGGACAGTCTTGAAGAAGACAGGAGAGCATAGGGTTGCTGCAGCCAAGAAACAAAGGAAGACAAGAGTGAGAGTATCTCTCCATGTTTTTCTTTTATTCTGCCCTATCTAATGTGTTCCGTGCTCAAACTTTTTTTTTTTCTATGCTTTTTCAGCTGTACAAAGCATTGAAAAGGCTGTATGGAAAAGAGCTGAGCTACAATGGATCTCATGTCAGAGGAGAACGCCATCTTGGATGGCAAGCCTGCGTGGGTCATTTGACAGTTAATGCAGGCCATTTTTGCACAGTGTCTTTCTTATGGTGGCGTCTCGAACATTGGAAAAGGGGAGGGGGGCCGGCAGTTCTTTGGATGTTTTTGTGGGGTCTTTTGTGACCTCTTAGATGCGTCGTCGCTGCTCTCTTGGGGTAATTGCACCATACTTGTAACATTCTGACTAATCGAGGGTGCCCAAGGCTTTCTACAGACCATGTCTTTGGTTTTGTTAAAAATAGCCTATTTTGATATCTAATTTGTTTTAAACAATAAATCAAGAAACAAGGCTGTTTTTTAAAATCATTTGATCAATCATTTTCTATGCCGCTTGTCCTCCTGGGGTCTCTTAGACAACTATGGAAAAAAATATACAAATCAGATTTGACTATGAAAATCCTCGGTCGAAGATAGCCCTAATTCTCCCACATCAAAAATCTGCATAAATAAGGTGTCTCATCTAAGTAAAATGGTTAGGTGATTTCATGGTTCCTTTTTTCAGGTCATGTAGCCACAGCTAGGAATCTGCCAGTTTACATGTTTTTGAAATACCTATTGTTTTGTAGCCCCTGGCAGTCAGGGCCCTTGGATTTTTCCCTCGTCATAAAGGCATTATACAATTAATCAGTATCTACCGATTTCACTCATCATGATCATATACTTCAATTTTTTGGGCCATTTTAAGCTTCAATGAAATTATCTAGTTATAGTTTAGTGGCTTATATAACAAACCAAACATATTTACAGATTTACATTCTTTTACAACTGCAATGTAAACAATGAAACTCATGAGCGTTACTATTATTATATCCACTATAATAGTAGTACAATATATATTGTACTATTATTATTATTATTATATCCACTAGCTAGGTTCTTCAGTAATAGTGGAAAAAACAATGTCTTGTTTTACTGAGCTATGTCACTTGGACAAAATGTGTGTCAGAGCACTCGCTATCCAGTAACATATACCTACTGTACTGTACTGTACTGTATGTTTCGGCCCCTTGCCTGTAATGTTCACTGTTACGGGTTAGCAGGAGCGAACCCTTGGACGTGGACAGAGGAGGCAGGTTTTGAGGCGGTGTATCTTGTCTTTAATGTAGACACAAGGAAAACCCAAAAGCGATGGTGTGGTCGCACAGGAACGGGGAGTGCACCATGGGCAGTGGAACACACAGGAGCCCCGGGATAGCCAAAGTGGTAGACAGGGTCACGGAACGTACCGTCTGGGAGACGCTAGAGCGAAGCTGAATTGGAGTCCAAAACTGCAGGACCAACAGGAGAGTTGGCAAAGGGAAAACGTGCAAGTCGATACATGATCCTTCCCCAGTGGAAGAGAATATTCCAGCATCTTTCAGGTGCAAGCCCTCTGTTTATAAGGTGTGTTCGCAGATTACGTGCAGGTGCGTCCCGTGGCCCCGCCTCCAGTTGCCGTGGCAGCTCCTGCAACCCAAAGCAAACGCCCAGGAGAAGGAAAGGGAAAAAACAAAAGGCAACGCAAGTGAACGCAACAGTTCACAGCTCAGAGCAATGTTTGTGCTCACACTATTTCAACCTGAACCATAAAACTAGAAAGCAGTGGAAATTCAATAGACATTTATTGTTACCATCGCAGAAACTGAATTATTTTGTGATAAATTAGGACAGATTGTAAACTAAGCTCTACAGGCAGAAATATTTGTTATATGACCGTATTAGAAGTTATGGCTGCACGGTAACACTGGCGCACCGCTTTTGGTCATGGACCACAATCATTTCAACCAAGTGTACTGTTTTCTTTTGTTGTGTGTGGGCGAATTTATGTTCACTTGATGTTTAGGTTGTAGTGGTTGCGCTTCTTGAACCCCAGAATCAAAATTCTACTGGGCTTCATTCTCCAATTTACAAAAAATTTCCTTTTGTTTGTCTCTTTTTGTAAATAGTTCAAACTGGGCAATATGGTTGTTTCAGGAATATTACGTTTTTATTAACAAATTCAAAAATGATTACATTGTCAATCCATTTCATCAGGATGATCATTTCTGCTCGTTTGTAAAACATCAATAAGAAGATGATGTGGTGAATTATGAGCAACGTCAAATGCTGTTTTGTCCAAAGTCATTTTGTCTAATGGTCAGTTGGTATAATTCCATAGACTTGGCAGATATTTTCTGACCACTTTTGATGGTGCAGTCCCATAAACCTTTTCATGACACCTGATGGTTTTTAAGATGACGTCTGATGCCTGGCTCTGCAATTCCAAGATCTTGACAGACATACAGTATATCTTAAACTTGATGCTTTTTCATCTGAGGTTTGACACCCGCGACCCTAATGAGAATAAGCGGCATAGAAAATGGATGGATGGATGTTTGACAACTCAGACTGTCCTAAAACAGGGGTCAGGAACCTTTTGGGCAATTTTTTAATGTATTTTTGAGTGAATACAACTGAAAGTGTGCCAACAATTTTAGAAGATATTAAGTCTCTGAATTGTATGGATTAAAGTGCTGAGAAGGTTTTATATTTTGAATGTTATTTCATTCATATTTTACTTTAAAACGTCAGGTTTATTCTTTTAATATTATAACCTTCTCCGCAACCTAATTTTCAAAAAATGACAACTTTTTTTAGTTACATATTTTATTCTCTAATATTTTGACATTATTTTTGTAACATTACTGTTGATTTTTCAGTTTTTGCAGTTTTTTGTTAAATTGTATTCTTAGATTGTGCAGCGGTCCACTACATTTTAATATCTTTAATATATTTTAAGAAAAAAATTAATTAATATAAATAAATGTTACGTTTACAACCTTCTGAGAGCCACATGTGGTCATCAAAAGAGCAACATCTGGCATCTCCCGAGCCATAGGTTCCCTAACCCTGTCCTAAAACGTATGGTGTACTTTAGGCATCTTAAGAAAACAGTCGATTTAAAGGGCATAGAAGGGCAATTTTTTCCAAATGCATCTAATGTGGATTTTAAGAGTTTTATTAGAAATAAAAAATTAGAAATTGGTTTTAAAGCTCTTTATCGTGTTTTTACTAAGCAATTTTGATGAAAAGAAACCCTAGCAGATGAACTTGTATTGTCCGACGCGCTCGGAATGATCGGGCCCGCTCGACAATTTCTGACGCGTGACGTCAGATCTGACACAGATGAATGCGTACCATACCGCGCACACAATCACAGTGTGCTTTTATGTGCTTGGAACTTTATTTTCACGTGCTTTTAGTCGATTTTGGGAAAAGATGGTTAATTGTGCAGCTCCAAACTCCACAAAAGGTACTCATCACAAGGCAAAAGATGGTACGCGGTACTATGCATTTCCAGCCGATCCAACGCATTTAAGAGCATCAGCTCAAATTCCTCCTTCTTTGCCATGACTGGAGAATAGAACAACACATTAAAATTGTCCACAGTGTTTGTGGAGCACACACAGCGCTTGTCACATTGACAGCTAAAAGGAAAAATAAGTAAAAGGAATAATAAATAAATTGGTAAGTGATTATTCTTGGCATGAATAGAACATGTACCGTATGCGCATGTAGACAAAAAAGATAGCAACTTGCCAGTCATTGTTTCCTCCTCAACATCATCACTGCAAACGTCTTGATCCTCGTGTTCCTGGTGTACGACTGCTTCAAACATATAAGATGAAACCTCCAAATGCGACTTGCTATGGACAAAAAACATCCTCGAAATCACTGCTTCCTTCATCACTCCACTCCATGTTACCTACCTGGGGTAATTCACATTTCTGAATTTTTAAACGTGCATAACTTTATACAGAGGCTTGCTATTACAACCAAATTTCGTAGAATGATTTGAACGGGCTTACATATCATACTGAAAAAAAATGCCATTTAAAAAAAAAAAACTTTCTACGCCCAATAAAAAGTTAGTCTGAAATAGGTTATACAAAGTTGTCCACTGTATCTTTAAAAGGCATGTAGCAACTTATGATTAAATGACTTAGACTTTATTTAACGTGTATTTAAATTATAGGAAAAAAAAAACGAATGCCGGTCCCCCTTTGAATCTGATGCACCACAGAAGAGATTCTATTGGTACTTTCTTGTTAGCACTAGAAAACCGGCAGCGTTATTTTGTCAAAGTTTGCAAATATACAAATGGAAATCCATAATTGTGGTTTTCACTTTTCACGGTCGAGTGATTCTTAAGCTCAAGGACTCCGGTCGTCGGCTTCGGGGATTCAAGCCTGGTAGGTGCAAGCAGCGGGAGGCCGGCGAACAATTTAAAATTCATGAAGATATCTGTCAGTGGTGTGCATGATGTAATTGGTTCAATAATAAAAGAAGAACATGCCACACTTCCTCATGTGGCATTGCGAACACGGTTTCTGTTTGTGTGAACAATAATGAAAGTGTTTGATGTTACGGCATCTTTGTCAGCCCTCAGTGTTCCCCCCAGGCGTTTAGCCATGAAACCTTCCCACTTTCATTTATCTTTTAATAAGCCTTCTAAGGGCTGCCACTGATGTACTGTGAAATTTGTTCAATTGTTTGACAAATACCCAACAATTCACAAGGGAAGTAAACAGTTAAAGCTCCCAGAGAAAGATGTATCCGTTTGTTTTAACACTGTGGAGTAAATTGACTTCCGTTTTTCTGCATGATGTAAGTCTGAATGTACTTGGTGCCCACACAGCAGTGACATGCAGAGATCAGAAATATTATTATAAATTATAATTGTATTCATGAAAATACAACAGTAACAAGAATTTCCAAATGGCGACTCCTGGAAGGCCAAACTAAAGTGAGATTCAATTGTTCAAGCTACTTTGTTGGCAAAATAAGTAAGATTAAGTTAGCTAGATACTTTATTGATCATGGAGGAAATTCGGGAACTAATAGGAGTTTCCGCACTTGAAATCACATTGGTGCATTATTGATTTCAGACTTTTTAAAACTTTTTTTACAAAAGTATTTTACTGCTACAAAAAAACGTCCTCCTCACCAATCAAGTGTTTTCATTGATTTTAATGTTTTATTGTTCTGTTCAATAGAAACTTTGGCTGTAGCATAGAATAATTAACAACGCCATTAAACTTTCGGAAAATTGTAGAAATTACTATTATGGTTCTCTAAGGAAGTATGCAAATGCTTCTAACCCCAAAGACCATCCTGACATGGAATGTAGTGTAGCTTGGTTCACAGCATCATACACTGCCTGGCCCAAAAAAAAGTCGCCGCTTGGATTTAACTAAGCAAACTGGTATGAGGTTGCTGCAGTTGGTCAGGTCTAGGTTCAGCAACACTATGTGCTCAAAGAATGAGATCAGCTGACTACCTGAATATACTGAATGAGCAGAAAGATGACAATGCCAGGATTAATCAGGCTCAAATTGTGCAAGAGTGGTTCAGGGAGCATGAGACATCATTTTCACACATGTAGTCCAGAATTTTTGGGATGTGCTGGAGAAGGCTTTGGGCAGTGGCCAGACTCATCGTCAGTGCAAGATCTTGGTGAAAAATGAATGCAACACCGGATGGAAATAAATCTTGTGACATTGCAGAAGCTTATCGAAACAATGCCACAGCGAATGCGTCCCGTATTCAAAGCTAACAGCGGTCCAACAAAATATTAGAGCGTATGACCTTTTTTTTGGTGGCGACTTTTTTTTGGCCAGACAGTGTATATAAAATTTTGTCAAGCTTAAAATCTATTTTGGCTTTTATCCACATTGTGACATTTAAATTTCACCTGGTATATGCATAAGATACACAAAATGGGTCAATGGAAATGTGCCAGATATGCACTTTGCTTTCCAGTAGGTTACAACCCAGGCCCCCTCTGCTTGTTTCAGGTGGTTGCTTCATGCATAATTCTGTGTGTTGGCCAGTGCTGGTTTGTTCATTTGTAATATGTAATCAAAGTAGGTGCAAGCATTACAAAATGGTTTCATGCACACACTACGACACTATTCTACTACCCAGCAAACCATATCATTTTCTGAGCTACTCTTATCATTGGGGCAGCATGGTTAAGGTAGTACAGTGGTCGTCCCCCAAGCAGAACGCTGCTGGTTTGCTTCTGCGTCCTTTCGTCACCATGTCAAAGTATTCTTTGGCAAGATACTGAACTATATAATAGTGAGGATATGGCCGACTTATGTTCTGTCAAACCCTTGACCAGGAGCGGTCAGTTAATTGCAGTCATCAATAGTAATCTAATGCTATTGTTCTTTACCGATGTATACAACAAAGAATGTCTTCAATGCCACTGTGGAAAGTTCTGAGTAGGAACTTTTACTTTTAAAAAGACAAACAACCATCTTCTCCCCACACACGTCAAACAGGTTAATTGGCGACTCTTAATTGGTCATAAATATGAATGTGAGTGTGAATGATTGCATGTCTGCCCTCGATTGGCTGGCGACCAGTCCAGGGTGTACCCAGCCTCTCACCCGAAGTCAGCTGGGGTAGGCTCTGGCATACCCCGTGGCACTTGTGAGGATAAGTGGCATATAAAATGGATGGATGGATGAACTAAAATACAAATATAAGGCATTCAAAAGACACATTCAAAGATGTAGACATACAGTATTATTCTGCATTAGTCACTAGTGCACCAGTGCACAAGCAAAATAACAATTGCTTCTCATATAAGACGCTTTGGACTATAAGCGTATGGTCGGATAGTGTGCTGCTGACCTCTAGATGTTGTGGACCAGTGTAAGGAATACTTCAGAGACCTCCTCAATCCCACTGACACATCTTCCATTGAGGAAGCAGTGCCTGGCGGCGGGCCACTGGGGATGAGGTTGCCAGGTGGGAAAAAAACTACTCAGTGGCATGGCCCCATCAGAGGATAAGATCCGCCCAGAGTTCCATAAGGCCGGTGGATGCTGTGGATGTGTCTTGGTTGAAACGCCTCTGCAGCATCATATGGGCATCTGGGGCGGGGCCTCTAGATTTGCAGACCGGGGTGGTAGTCAGGGCAATGTGGGTTTCCGGTTTGCTGGCTGCAGGATTGGGTTTCTGCAGCAGGATGGATGAATAGATAGATGGGTGGGTGGAAGGCGTTGCAATCTTGGCGGTATATTTATAGTGTTTATTGAATAATACAAATCCAAACATTGTTTTACATTTGATTTTAGTACAAACTGTGCTTGTGAAGAAAAGACCAAGAACAGACATTTAACCTGAAAGTCATTCAAATTTGCCATGCGTCGGAAACCTTTATTATCACAACAGCCAATTTATCCCCTTGTCCACAAAAAAAAAAAGTTTGGCGGTGCAAAACATAAGAGCTTATACATTTATATATATATATTTCTTGATATTATCTGTTACAACAGAATAACCAAACACAGGAATAGTGCATGTATAACAGATGCCAACTAGTGGGGTTGTGATAGTACGTTGGTTAAACCTCACTACCTGATGCTTCAAGAAATGTGCAGCACAGCAAATTTAATAGCGTGCACCATAGTTTTTTGTTGTTTGGTACCTTCCCTTTGGAGTGTTGGTGGAACTACCATTAAAGAGACTATTTTTGTTCACATCTAAACCTGCCTCTCTGTCTTTTGGGATCCCGTCCATCTTGTGGCATGACAAAATGACCCGACCACATTAATGGATCCCGCAGAGCAGGAGAGGATTTTTTTTGGCTCTCAAGGCTCATGGCCAGACTATTTGCCGCCATGAGCAGATTTTTGAGGACATGTCCACGCTCATTAAGGACATACACGCTCGTACCCCCGCCCATACTACCTCTGCGGAAGAGTGGGCCATGCCCCTCCTCCCGTTGCCCAGCATGTCCATTCGGGAGCCCAGTATTCCTCACCCAGCTAGATTCGGAAGAGATTTTGGCAGGTGCGGGTTATTTGTACACAAGTGCTCCCTCGTTTTTTCTCAACTGCCACTCACATACGCCACCGACTCAGCGAGGGTAGCATACATGCTCAGTCTGCTTTGTGGTCGGGCTGGCAGCTGGGAAATGGCCCTTGGCAAGAAAAGACAGGAGGTATGTGACAACTTACCCCTCTTAGTGACGGAGATGAAGGTTTTTGACCACTCTCTCGTTCGCTGTACTGTTCGTCCCGGAGGACGTCTTCATCCGGTGGAAGCTCTTCTGGGAGTTCTTCAGTAGACGGTCGCCTCCAAATTGAAGGTACGCTGTCATGGGGGCAGGAGTCGATGCCCACAAAGGTGCTTATTGACTCTGGAGCAGACGATAACTTTATTGACTGTGAGGTAGTTAAACACTTTCACATTCCTACTGTTGTGTTTGCTGCTCCTAAGGCAGAGAGCTCTCTTGATGGTGGCCATCTTGCTATCATTACTTGTCAGACCACTCCAGCGCTCTATCGTGGACCAGGAGTTAGACCCCTGCGCATTCTATTCTAGACGTCTTTCTTCGGCTGAGGGTAACTACGACATAGGCAACAGAGAGCTGCTTGCGTTCGTACTTGCCTTGCAGGAATGGAGGCATCGGCTCGAGGGGGCGGCTCACCTTTTGTCATCATTACGGATCACAGAAACCTATCTTACATCCGCTCTGCACATTGTCTCAATCCGCGGCAGGCACGTTGGTCCCTCTTTCTTACACGGCTAATTTTGTCCTCATTTATCGCCCCGGATCGCTTTATGGGAAGCCTGACGCCCTGTCCAGGATGTTTGCTCCCCCTGTGGAGAATTCTTTGCCAGAGACTATCCTACCACAGTCCCGGATTGTGGGGGCGCTCCAATGTGAGGTGGAAAGGCGAGTGGCCGAGGCTAACAAGGACAGACAACCTCTAGCCGGAGTCCCGCAGTTCTCTGCGGCTACTTGGAGACCGTTTTGCAAATCCCTGGAAGCTACTGTTACTCTTTCTTCTGGGTATCACCCACAAACTAATGGATAGACAGAGAAAGCTAACCAATCCATGCGGTCTGTGTGCCACCAGCACCCAACTTCCTGGGTCTACCACCTGCCCTGGGTTGAATATGCCTTTAACACCCTGTTATGTTCGTCAACTGGTCTCTCACCGTTCCACGTCGTCCATGGTTTCCCAGCCTCCTTTATTCCTCTCCCAGGAGGCTGAATCTTCTGTATCTTTAGTTGCTTCCTTGTTGCGCCGTGCCCACCGAGTATGGCGAGACACCCGAGCGGCGCTTGGGCGTATGGCCAGGCGTAACCAGAGGTTGGTAAACCATCATCGCAAGCCCTGCCGGTCAGAAAGTTTGGCTGTCGTCGCAGGACCTCTCTTTGGCTGGGGAGTCCAGGAAGTTATCTCCCAAACTGAGGCCACCACCTTCCCTCAAGAAGTATCCGGTTTTTCATGTGTCCCTCCTGAAGCCAGTCTCCACCTGCGAGCTCAGCCCCCAGCCAGTGCCTCCTCCTCCTCCTCGGCTAGTGGACGGCCATTCTGCTTTTACTGTTAAGTCTATTGTGGATGCCAGGAGGTGGGGCAGGGGAGTAGAGTATCTTATCGAGTGGGAGGGATACGGCCCCAAGGAACGGTCTTGAGTTTCTCGTTCTTTTATTTTGGATGCTTCTCTCCTTACTGATTTTTATCGGAAATTCCCTGACAAGCCGGGTAGCCCTTTAGGGGGTAACGATACTTTAGGAGGGGGGGATACTGTCACGCTGCGGTGACACCAGGGTAGTGCTACAGGTGAGCACGTCATTGTTTTCTCGAAGCTTGTTTTGGTGTGATTTCACTGCTCCTCCTCATTGTGTTTTTTCTCGTTCTAGAGCCTGGGCAACCAGTAGGGTAGGAGCTACTTAACAAGCCACAGGTGTAGAATATCAGCGCTACACCTTTTTAACCAGACCTGTGGTGGCAGGAAGGCATCAGGTTACTTTTTGGCTTGGACACACGCCACATGACATCTCCTTTAGTCACGACCAAGATTCAAGGCAACCTGCTTCCTCCTTTGGTGACCACGGTGGATGGTCGTTAGTCTTTTGCCGGCCTTTTTGCCTGTACGGTAGCTGCCCCCAGTTAGCATTTCTCTTTTAGCTTCGGTTTAGCATTTATAGCTACTCTGCTTTCGTGTTGCCTTTTTTGAGTTGCTTAATAGCGTGCACCATTGTTTTTTTTTTTGTTTGGTACCTTTTCCTTTGGAGTGTTGGTGGAACTACCATTAAAGAGACTTTTTTTGGTTCACATCTAAACCTGCCTCTCTGTCTTTTGGGATTCCAACCACCCTGTGGCGTGACAGTAATAATGGTCATGGACCCCGCCAGCTATGGTCGTTTGGGTGGTATTACCTTCGTTAGCATCACATTCAAATGTAATGATGGTCTCGGGCCCACGAAGTGATGAAGCCTGCTTGGATGAGAGGCAAAACGTCTTCTAAGACAACCTGAACAGTCCAGTGGCGATTGATTGAATGCCTTGAGAATACAATGGATGAATGAGAATATTCACAGTCTCTGTCATGTCTCGACGAACGCAAGCAATCAAACTCTTGTCCTTGCGCTCAGCCAAGAACTTTGCCATAATGCATTCATGGACTTAAAGAATGTCGAATATTTTATTGAAGTATTTATTTACGTTTATTTAAGTATGTTAAACGATGTTACCGGTAAGCAAGTCAAGGTCCCAGTCGCAAATAATCAAAGTTTTACAATTCCAAGTGTCACTGCCTGCGACAAAGTATGCTGTGATGTCAGACACGCGACCTGTATTTACATTGAAAACAACATGAATACCCTCAGAAATAACAATATTTTCTGGCGTTTTGTTGACTTTGTATTCTAAAACAACGTTTAGACGTAATTCTACCTCCTTGTCAGCCTACATGAACGAGCCTGGCACTATGTTTTATGTTTTGCGGAAGTGGCGGGATGACAGAGGATACATGCATTTATGCAGATACATGAGAATGCATTTAAAAAAAAATATGAGGTCATGTGGAAACCATTTTTTTCATACACGGAGGGAGAAATATGCGGTTGTAAAAATACCCTGCTACGTGTGGACAAGACCTGTGTAGCGCTTTCTGACCCTTTTTACCCACAGGGAGCGCCCCAAGTTCATCAATGTACAGAACTTATTATCTTCAATTCCCACAGTCTACTTTTATTCCCCTTTTTATTTTTGTTTGTGTTTTTTTTTTCCTCTTAGGTCGATAGTGGAATCTCAAATATTCTCAGACCATGACTTTATGTAAAATGAATTGCAAAAATGGTTGACATTTATTACAAAACCAATAATGTGTGGTTGATAAGGATACATAAATCTAGACGATACGGAAAAAAAAAAACATCAAATAAAAGCACAATAAGTCACCAACCTTACATTACAAGGAAAAATGAAAACGGATCACATCAACCTGGCACAGCCACTAAACAAGGGAGGGTCTGTAACCAAAAAGTTACCCCAATAAACCAAACTCAAAAATCAACTGTCTTTTGCTCTCAAATGCACTCAATAATAGTTTAACCTACAAACACCTGTTCATGTTTTACCGTTCTTGTGGGCCCACAAGCGTACACACACACCGGCCGTTACATACAAACAACTCAAGTTTATGAGCAATAAACCCGTTGCAGGCCTGGTCGAAGCTTGGGAACGTTGTGGCCAAAAACTGATAGCCGATTCACTCTGTGGAGCTGAAAAGGAAAGAGGAGTACTCACAGTTTAATCGCCCACCATGGTGGACCTCTAATCGAAAAAACGCCAATTCCTCAGGGCGGACAAAATGGCCGCCTCTCACGACGAACAAGATGACGGACTCTCTCCGGCGGACGAGATGACGGACCCTCACGGAAGATGTTGTCCTCCTTGGCCGCGCTTCTCAGCCCCCTTCTCCTGCGTTCCACTCCAGCCCTCCCCTTCAGGCCCCCCACCTCTAAGCGGACCCTCCTCTCTCATCACGCCCCGCCAATCACCAGATAACAAAATAACATGACACCTAAACTACCAATTATAATAGCAGAACCTTGACAGCAGCCTAGACTGCGACCTGTTTGATCCACAGTATATCAATTGCAGTCCAAATAAACCACACACCGTGAAAGAAAAAAACCCAAAAACCCACCAACATTTAGTATAGCTGCAGAATATACAATAGGTGAGCTTTTGAACAGATTCATGAAATTACAAACATTATAGTAAAATGAACACCCTCAGTATTTAACTGCCCAGGGCTACACCTGAATCCATTGAAATCTTAATTCTAGGTGTCACTAGTTTAGAGCTCCATCCTGCGGCTGTTGAAGATAATTTTAACTCCTTGGTTTACGTCGGTCAGTATGAATTAACATGTTATATTTTTTTGATATATAGAAAAAATTCAAAAGTGTGACTCACAGGGCTGTCAAAGCGATTAATGTGCGGCTGAATGACACTGTAGTTTGAGGAACTGCAGCGACGGTAGTTTTGCCTGGAGCCAGAAGCTGGAACAAATATTATAAATAGGCAAAGAAATGTGTATTTAGAATGGCAAGATTAGCTTCAAAGCCCTGGCAGTTGGCTCTGTCAACAAGACCAAAGTAATTTGTGCCGCTGTGACTTGAGTTGTCAAGAAGTACGCCTCTGGGAGAAGAAGGAAGTTACTGGTGTTTTAATTGTCAGGGATGCCGTGGAGCTTCCCACAGATGTCCAGCTGGATGTGGGACCACGGTGCTGATGGCCAAGGCAGAGGCTGTAATGGAGAGGCCGTGGGTGGGCCCATCTTACCGCTGGTGAGGCATGCAGCACAATCCTTCACTAGAGCCTCCATGTGTTTGTCGATGCCTGGCCAACCAGACCAGGCATCTGCAACGTTGCATGATCTTAACAATTCCCAGGTGGCCCTCGTGCAACATGGCCAGGACCCCTTCCCTCAAAGTACTGGGAGGCATCACGCGTCACTAACGTGGGGCACCTCAGATCAAAGTGAGCGAGCACTGGGGACGAGGTGAGCTGTGCCTTTAGCTGGTGGACAGCAGCAGAGCACTCAGGTGTCCAGGTCCTGGGTGTATCCCGTTTCAGAAGAGCACGGAGTAGCGGGGAAGAAATTGCAAGTAGAAAGCAGTCATCTACAAAGAATGAAGAAAGCTGTGAGGGGCTGGTGGGATTGGGCAGGCGCAAGACAGCCTTGACATTTGAGTGAAGCAGGCTCAGACCGGCTTCGGTCAAACGGAACATGTAGCCATTCAGATTAAGGTTGTGGTGGGCGGTACTCGTGCAGGGCAGGTGATGCACCGTGCACTATTATGTAGTCGAGGCGCACAACCACACCTGTGCAAGAATGGTGGACATAAAAGGCCATGAGGAGATGTGAGGTCAAAAGGCTGTGCAGCTGGGGCCACCGTCTGTGCCAGTGAGGTAGAGTGCGAGGGGGCGGGGTCATGGGTGGCTAGCTGCGATGCCAGCAGACCAGCATACTCCAGCTGAAAGGCCATTTCTACCGCTGTAGACAATGGCAGGTCGCCTGGCGACAAAAACAACTTTTCCCTCAGCTTGGGAAGCGCTGTGTGCTCCCCCAGCTGATCGCGGATCATTTCGTCCTCCTGACAGCCGAACTTACAGAAACTAGCCCGGCAGCGGAGATCGGTGATGTAGTGTTAAACCGACTCGCTGGCGTGCTGTCAGCGCTGGCGGAAGATGATTCGGCGAACACTGACACTCTGTGGAGCAACGAAATGTCCAGCTAGGACGTTAGCTAATGCTATGCCATTCATTAGTTTTTTGTTATTATTTAGTATGGATTGTGCCAAACTATGACAGCAACATCCAAATAAAAGCACTAAATGAATACAGAACCACCATACACCTGTATTGAGTGAAATATACAAGGCTGCCGTCTATCAGTGGCGTAGTTTTTCAGAGAGGTTGTGTACCACAAACAGGAACTCAATAAGGTCATCAGATCTTACTTTTATGCATTCCCACATAGTATGAGCATTTGGGACCAAATAGGTAAAATAAAAAGGGTAAAAATACTGTACAGTAGTCTGAGAGCAGCGTGTAAGAACAAAGAAGGTGCATTCAAGGATCGTCAAACAGTGGGATAAATCGACGCTTGCATTAAACGTTCAAAAACTTTCTAACTGTATACTATTTTATAATATATATATATATATATATAAATATATATAATAGCCCTTATTTGAAATATTGATATACCTTTACATAAAATCTGATTTAGTTATGGAATCGTTTATCACAAAGATATTAACATCCTTACTCATTATACATATAAACTTTACCTATGTTTTTAAAATTAATTAATCATGAGTTACTATGGACAAAATGTAATTTATCGCGATCAAATTTAATCGGTTGACAGCCCTGGTGACTTATAGTAACGAGAAAATACTGAAACACAGAGACAGAAACAATGACCACATCCTTCCTGGTAATGCTTGCTAATAATGAGCACCGTCCTCTTTCCCGTTTAGGTAAATAAACTCCCAGGATATACAATAATGATAACAGTTATGACATGTTAATCTGTTCATAATAACAGACTAAATAGCAAGACATCTTTCTCACTTATCTTTCTCAATTTTGTTTCTTTGACATGTAATAATGAAAACATTGAAAAAGTCAAAGACATTCTAAAAATCAATAGTAAACAAGTACAAAAATAATGCCACCATCTTTACTCGTAAAATCTATACTTTTGATAAATTGTGTTATGGAAATAGTAGTACAATCAGCATAGGAGTTATCTGATACATTTTTTATTTTTGCCCCACTCTGTGTTTTTTGCAAACCACCAGAAAAAAACAAAAACAATAATAGACTTTTATGACTCCACAGTTGCACATTGGCCATTTTGAGCACATACTGCAACAATTTCATTACAGACAAATGCCACTTATATAAGTGCCACTTATACACATGTGTGTATCTGTTTTATGTCTATTAAAGTATCATCAGAAAGCTATACGATGGCACTTAAATGGCTGGAGCTGATACTTCACGGTAAGTGATCAATAGTGATCTCCCTGTGTAACCAAGTTCTCCCAGTGGACACATTTCTACCATTGCACAGTGTATACTCAAGCCTAGTTTATTCATACTGGGCACATTGAATTACCCACATGCTGTGCAAACAAATGCAGTTATTTTTGTTGGCTATATTATGTACATGCTTATTTGTTGCTGATTTGTTTTGTTAGATGTTTTGGGTGTTTGGGTGTTAGTGAAGGAACATTTATAATTGTAAAAAGCATTTCAAAGTCACCAACATTGAAGGAATGTTATTGTTTGAGTTGTGCCCTGATTTTAATATTTCTCAAAGCTAAACACACAATGCAGTCATGCATTTATGTATGCAGTTATGGATGCTCATAGTATTATTTGCAAATGCACGGTTGATTACAGAGCATTTACACAAAATCTGCCTTTTTTCAACATAATATTAATTAACATCTCATTCACTATATTTTATAAATCTTGATCAGATTTTTGTACACCGCTATGTTCTCCAGCATTAGCATATCTAGGTTCCAGAAACTAGGATACATCATTTAAATGTGCAGCACATAAGAGCTCCCAAAAGGTAGGCCATCATTACACAACCCACTCAGGCACTCATGTAGCTGTTTACCGCCTCTCTGGTCTCCACAGCTCTGTACTAATGACCCGGGTGTCACAGAGCCAGCATGAGACCTCATCTTAACTGACCTTAACAGCTCCGGAATCTGACCTTGCTTCCCCTAGCTCCCCCATGCCTCTCTCTCTTGCTCTCTCTCACACATTCAGTCTACCTCAATCTTCCACCTGTCTTGTACAAGACCTATTAGCATAGCGCTATCTTTAACCCCCATCTTTGATTCATTAATGAAGCGAGGGAGTAGGTGAAGCACATTTAATGAAACCAGAGCGTGGCCAGCACACCTAAATCATCTGCACACAGGTTAAAGAGCAAACAAGCATGGTCATGCACGTAATGCCACAGACTGATGAAAACCTTTATATTCCCCTCAAGTACAATTTAAACTTTTTGCAGCATGTATGATAGATTGTGCCATGTTTTCTTTTAAGAAAGCGTTTGCTTCTTTTCAAAGTAAAATTTAAAGATAAGATTTTTCTATTTGCTCTTTGTTATTATAATTTATAATATATAATTATGATTGATATATCTGGAGTTAGTATTATGGTTACATATGAAAGTTATATTTATATATATGTATATATATATATATATAA
>QODF01000011.1:1523570-1545957 GCA_024372805.1 Oostethus manadensis
AGTACCCGGAGAAAACCCACTCACGCACGGGGAGAACATGCAAACTCCACACAGAGATGCCCAACGGAGATTTGAACCCGGGTCTTCCAGATCTCCTGACTGTGTGGCCAATGTGCTAACCACTCAGCCACCGTGCGACCAGCTTTGAATATCTTAAGGGAAAAATATTTTTAAGGTCATCTTGGTGTATAGCCCTGTCATCACCAAGGAGGTCACACTGTTACCCTGCCAGTACTTAATTCCTTCCTGCAAGTAGCTTTTCACACAGACTAGAAATATGCAGCTGGGGTTAAATGGTGACTTTTAATTGCCTTTAGGTGAGGACCTGAGTGTGAATGGTTGTCACCATGTGTTAGCCATGTACAAGACTTGTGACCTTTACAGGGTTCAAAAGATCCTTTCTTTTTCCTCCACTGGCTTGTCCCCCCACACCCACACCCACACACACGATACTCTCCCCAGGATGAGCATCACAGTCACGCTAATGGATCAATGAATGTTTTTGGAGGGGTGAGAGATAGTTCATGAAGGATGAGTCACTTGGGAGATGGAGGAATTGGTGAGGGGGAAAAAAAGGATGAGGTTCGCTAGTCTCATGGGAAACAAGGGCTGATGGATGAATGTGGATTGAAAAATGGTAAAGTTGTGAATTAAATCATTTAAAATCAAAATCCAAAAGACACACCTGTTGATGGAAATATATTGTTTGTATAGTAATGAATAAATCGTGCTGTTTTGTGGTTGAATATGGCTAAAGATTAGTAAAAAATATATGGATATTTTGGCAAGATTTCTCTTTTTGCCTAAATTACTTTCAAGCGTACAAATGTCTAAATGAACTAAAATACAAATGCAAGGCTTCAGAAGATTTATGTCTTCAACTGCTTATTTTTTACTCCCCAGTGGCAAAGCTCAGGGGTTTCTCAAGGCTCTGGATGTTGAGGGACTGTCGTGGCTGACATGTCTCTTCATCATTGCATGGAAGACGGGAACAGTACCTACAGTACTGGTAGACCGGGGTGGTGGTCCCCCTTTTTGCCATTCGGTCCTTGTACAACTGAAGTAAGAGCCTGTTTCGCACTGCCAGCAGTAAGTTGAGCCTGTTTCTGGTGAACATTGGCCTCTGCCAAGGCTGCCCTTTGTCACAGATTATGTTCTTGACTTTCTTGGACAGATTTTGTAGGCGCAGCCAAGGCATCCACTCAGTTCGGTTTGGTGGCCTTAGGCTCTCGTGGTCCGGATGGCCTTCAACGTCAGCACCTCCAAATCATGGTTCTCAGTCGGAAACGGGTGGATTGCCCCCTCTGGGTTAGGTCTTGCCCCATCCCCAGGTGGAGGGGTTCAAGTAGCTTGGGGTCTTGTTCACGAGTGACGGAAGGTTTGAGCGTCAGGTCGCGGTAATGTGGTCGCGGACTCAAAGCTTTCAATTTACCAGTTGATCTATGTTCCTACCCTCAACTATAGTCATGAGCAGGGGCCGGCCACCCGCGGCTCTGGAGCCACATGCTGCTCCTCAGCCTCCTTGTTGCGGCTCCCTTTGCTAAGAGCGGTGATTTTCTTTTTTTACACGGAAGTCGGGGAAATGTGCAGTTTCGAAAAGAATATAAAATAGTAATAGAAGTTAGTCTCACTGCGTAGGAGAGAAAAAAATGTGAAGGAGTTTTGATTTGTCTGAAGCAAGTTAGTGTGCAGTAAAATTAATTAATGTTATGAACAGGAGCAATGCTATGTTTTATAACGAGAAGTGCGCTGTAGCTATGTGCTCACAGCTAATCGCTAAGATGGTGACTCCAAGACAGACAGGTTATGCGCAGCGGCAGCTAACTGACTCTGCACTCAGACCAATTTGTGCTTTAACTTTTATGTCTGCAATTACATCCTGGTAAAGTTGGACTTTGGATGTTTGGCTCCATAGCTCCGTAGTCCTCCCTCACCATGCCTGGATTGCTCTTTAATGGCGCGCCAAGCTCGCAAGTGAAGTGCCACTCTAACCCCTGGCTGTTTTTCAAGGGACTGTCAATAAATTTCAATATTTTGGTGAAGCAAAATGCAAATACCAGAAAAATCTCCCTTTCCCAACGACGTCAGGAAAAGTTTTTCGTTTTATCAGAACATATATTTTATATAAAATATCAGAACATATATTTTCCTAATTAAAAAACTAAGCAGGAAATTATTCAGAAAATAAGAGTTTGTGTGTGTATGCAGGAGAAAATAACTGCAGAAATGAACAAATTAAAAATATGGTTTCATAGTAACATGTTATTGTTAAAATTAGGTAAGACAAAAATAATGTTATTTGGAAATTATGGAATGAACACACAGTAAAGATAAATGTAGAGGGTTTAGAAATTGTCAGAGTTCATAAAATCAAATTTTGGGGGATGAATATAGATGACAAAATTAGCTGGAAACCACATATCAAACATGTACAAAGCAAAGTATCAAATAAACATTGCAGTAATAAATAAAGTAAAGAAGGTCTAATATATAATAAATCACTCCACACTCCACACTCTTAACTTGTCTCACCTTATTTGCAGTACTGTGCTGAGGTTTGGGGAAACAATCACAAAACATCATTGTGTTCATAAATTTTTCTTCAGAAAAGAGCAATACGGATCATCCAGAGTTGGTTATCAGAAACACACAAACCCACTCTTTCTAAAGTCAAAGTTACTCACGCTTACAATTTGTACAACAACAAACAGCACAAATAATGTTCAAAGCAAAAATTAATCTATTACCAGGGAATATCCAGCAATTCTTTAAAAATTGGGAAGAGTGTTATATTCTAAGGAAGAAATGTAACTTTTAAGAACCAAGATTTCGTACCACCAGAAAACAATTTTGCTTATCAGTATGCGGGGTGAGACTTCTGAAGGGATTTAGTGTGGCATTCAAGCAATGTACAAATATATGTACAAATATAATATAATATAATACAATATAATATAATATAATATATTTTATTATTATATTATATAATTTATAAAATTATTATTTATGATATATAGTTATATTATTAAGTATGAGGAGGAAGGTGATCACTAGGTGTTTTTTGCACAAATGTGTTATTTTTGGTTATTATATTTGTTTACTTTGTGTTTGTGTATTTTTTGCTTGAAGGGTACATTACATGTGTGACTGTACAGGGATGTAAAGGGGCCGGGGTCAGTTCGTAACAGAAAAAGTGTGACGCTCGCAGGGCTGCCAAAACGTAAACATTTGCTGTTTTGTTTTCCAGAACGCCACACATAACCAAACAATTAACAATCATCTCAGAAAAGTCAGAAAATAAATAATATCACTATTAATAAAATAAATAACACAATTTATGAAGTAAATAAGAACCAAACAACCCTTTCTGGGTTCTTCACAGAAAAAAGCTTGTATTGGCCCTGTCTACATGCAGTTTCAAAAAACATGCATCCACACTAATGCCTTGTTTGGCCTTGTTTTATGTTTTGTGGAAGTGACGGGATGACAGAAGATGATTCTGATTGGATATAATTTTAGTAACTGTTACCGTCTACAGGTATGGCATGCTTATGACCGTGGCTCCCAATGCAGTTACATGAGGATGCGTTTTTTTAAATATGAGGTCGTGCGTACACCATTTTTTTTAAAAACAGAAAGGTAGAAATATGCGGTTTTTAAAATACCCTGCTACGTGTGAACAAGGCCAACGCTGAAATGTCATTTTAAGCGCATTTACCAGCATGCCAAGCCTCTAGGCGGCAGCGGCAGTAAGCCAAATACTGCTCGTCTGTTGACGTCACTTCCACAATACGTCACACAAAGGCAGGTACTTGCCCGTGCACACTAGAAATTGTATTTATTTTATAATAAAATACATGTAAACAGACAATCAGGGTGAGAAAAACAAAGAAGATGAACACAAAACAAAAAAGACCAGGGAAGCATTTTTCGAACAACTTAATTTGACAACAGCAACTTAAAATAACAAACAGCCACAACACAAATCAATGCAACAAGCATCACACAAGACATCCATTGAGTTTCCCCATGTGAGGGGGAAAAAAAACTTGGGCTTTCCTAACCACAAATATGAAGAAGCAAATATGGCCTGGCAGTGGATAACGGAGGCAGGAGCGGATTTGGGAGAGTCGTTCTTTATACTCCCCCACCACTGCCACAATGTCTTCTGGCATTAAAACAAATGATTTGGAGTTGGACAGCTCTGCTCCCTCGCCAAGTACTGCCATCTCGTCCTACATGGAGCCATGTGATTTTGCATCAGACACCGAGCAGGTGAGCAGTACACCCGCTGTCAAACAAAGGCGAGAGCTGCTTGAGGGATGCGTTTAGAGTGATGACGTGGATCCGGAGAAATCCGCAAATCTCCACTATGGCTGGAGTTTTTAGAGACCTTTGGTTTTTGAGAAAAAAACCCGGGGACGTGTGGATGACAGGGACAAACGTAGAAAAATATCTCCCTTTTGCAAGAACTATGGCTATGTGTAAACAGGGCCAGTCTTGTTCATGTGGCCAAATGTGGAGGCCGTAGTTTGGGGACCACTGAGCTATACTGTGTTCTGATTGCATCAATAAAGGATGAACTGAGAGTCAAAAATAATATAAAATATTTTCTTTTTAATAAATGACAAAATATACAGTATGTACAAATGAAATTGCATAATCCCAAACTATTTTAGAAATACACCATCAATGTACAGTAGTGTTCTAAATAAAAGCAGTTCAATGTGACTAACCAGAATAAGTATTGGTTTTAGTATATTTTTATTGCTACATGGCAAACAATTTACCAGTAGGTGCAGTAGATTCTCAGAAAACAAACAAGACCCAGCATTCATGATATGCACGCTCTTAAGACTATGCGATTGGGCAATTAGTTGAAAGGGGTGTGTTAAAAAAATAGCTGCATGGTAATAAATTGGTAATCAGTGATCAATTCTGTGAAAAAACAAGTGTGAATCAGTTGGCCCCTACTTAAGGAAGAAACCGGGACTTGATGAACATGCATTTCTTTTTGAAAGCCTGAGGAAAATGGGTCGTTCAAGACATTGTTCAGACGAACAGTGTGCTTTGATTAAAAAAGTGGATTGGACAGGGGAAACTTATAAAGAGGTGCAAAAAAGTCAGCTCCAAGATGATAAAAGTCTGGAATCTGGAGTTACCTGTAAGTACTATGACTAGATGACGTCTGTGTGAAGCTGTGTGATGTTGACAAGGGAGGAACATTTTGGTGACAGATGAGAGTAAAATTATTCTTTTGACAGTTTGTGAGACGACCCCCAAATTCTGAATTCAAGCCACAGTACACAGTGAAGCATGGTGGTGCAAGTATCATGATCATGTTTCTCCATCTATGTTGTTGGGCCTATTTATTGCACACCAGGGATGAAGAGGTCATGTTGTCTTATGCTGAAGAGGACATGCCCTTGAAATGCGTGTTTCAACAAGACAATGACCCCAAACACACTAGTAAACCATAACAATCTTGGTTCCAAACCAACAAAATAAATGTTATGGAGTAGCAAGCCCAATTCCCAGACCATAATCCAATGGAGAACTTATGGCGTTACATCAACAATGCTGTTTCTGAAGCAAAACCAAGAAATGTTAATGAATTGTGTAATGTTGTTAAAGAATCTTGGAGTGGAAAAACAGCTGAAAGGTGCCACAAGTTGGTTGACTTCATGCCACACAGATGTGAAGCAGTTGCTCATACAACTAGATATTAGTTTTGAGATTCAAAGATTGTGAAATCCTACAAACAAAAAGGTTTGTACAAAATAGTTTTGAGTTTGTAAAGTCAACGGCAGACACTGCTATTTTTTGAACACACCCCTTTCAACTAATTGCCCAATTACACAGCCTTAAAAGCGTGCATATCATGAATGCTGGGTCTTGTTTGTTTTTTTCTGAGAATCTACTGTACCTTCTGGTAACTTGTTTGCCATGCAGCAATAAAATATACTATTAACAGTGTTTAATCTGGTTAGTCACATTGGACTGCTATTATTTTCAACGCTACTGTATATGGCCAGGAAAGCCACAGCCTCGGTTTAATGAGCTGAACTTATAGCAGTAGTTAAATGCACAATTAACCTAATGCAATTACCATAACAAGAGACACATTTCCTCCTAAACTCAGGTCTCATTTTGGCCACATGATGCTCATCTGCGTAGCATCCGTAAAACACATAGCTGCATGCGCGTGCTAAGTGTGTTTAGGAAGGAGGCACATGATGGCTGAGTAGTTATTTGCAGTCAGTCATTGATGTGACATAAAAATCCATGGAGAAGAAGAGTTGCCTCTCTCTCCCAGGCTGGAATTGACCACCAATCGATGCTGGGAAATTGGTCGGTGGAGCAGAGCTATGAGGCGTGGAGGCAAAGGGAGGGGTCTTTGGTGACACATTAGCCAAAGATTATTTATCATATTTTTTGCTGACACGTGGCCAGTTATGCCTCACATTACTGGCTCTTCATTAGAGGCCAAATGACTGTTGTCTTATTGCAAATGGAAGACTTGGAATGGTATCTCTCGGCGAATAGTTACTCTGTGATTACATGCCAGAGTCCAAATGAGGATCATTTACTCGTTGTCATTGTCCTCTCAGTTGGGCTCGGGTCCTCGAGTCCTGAATGTCTCGTGCTAGCTTTCGCATTTTATCTCTCAATCCTGTCTTATCCTCCCTCCAATTCCTCCTCCTCCTTCTCCGCCCACCTCTCTGCCTCCCTCCATCATTTTTCTGGCTCCACTGGTCTCATTTCCTTCTTTCCTTAGTTTTCTCGTCCCCCCCCCTCAAGCACCACAGAGACTTGGAGATGAGCTTATCACTTTCTGCATCGCAGGGCCAAGCTGTCATGTTGGCTCTGAGTAAGTGTGTGTGTGTGTGTGTGTGTGTATAGAATAGTGGTGAACAGTGTAGGTAGTCTGGAGGACAATGACTGATTTTGCTTAAAAGTTGTCACTGTTTGGGTATACTGATTGGACCTCTCCACATATTTTGGCACATTTGTTGCTTGGTTTTTAAATAATTTCCTCCCATGCAATACACTGTAACACATATGCACGATACATAAATACACTGTGCAGTATTTTTACAATTTTATCCACAGAAAATGAAAAGGTAAAAAGTGAAATAAAATCATACTGCACACATGGTAACAAGATTAAGTTTTCTTCCCAGCTGAGTATCTTTAGTCATGCAGATAGCAACATGAGAACTTTTTGCAATAATAATTTCTGCTTTAGAAACTAAAAACACAAACGCTTTAAAAATATTGTCCATTCTTGTGTGGGTGTCTTTGTACCATACAAAGTCCCACATTAGACAGAAGGATTTCTTACAATCACAAATCCTAACATTTTGAAAGTGGCTGCATGGTAAAAGGTTCTCTCACCCGAATGCCTTGTATCGGTTTTTCACAAGTCTAGACAGGCTTATCTCGTAGATGTGCACCATGTTACAGATTACAAATGAAAGGTGCATGTTCTCTGAAGTGTAACTAGGATACGAAGCAACGGTGCAAATATGAGTATATTTCCAGCAAGGTGAGGGATGACACCACTGAAGCCAAGCAAAGCAAAATAGGAACTCTCAACGCTTCACATATTTCGCATATGTTTACCTGTGCGTCATTTTTGGCGACATTTAAACTCCCTTCTGATCATTATTTTTATCCTTCAGCTTCGGCCATTTATGGTAGGGAGTTTTATTTGAAGTCGTCTCGACAGTGCCCCATACTGTGGCACTGATATTCTAATTAGTTTGTCTATTGCACTGGTCAGGAGGGAAGTGTTTAATAATATAAGAGACACTAGCAGCTGATGAATAATTTACGGAGTTACATGAGGGAAGAAGTAGTGCCATCATGGCTAGGTGTTATGAGCTATGTTTGATGAAGATGTTGCATACCTCTAAGGTTGATAGAGAAAGATGTGCCACCAGAGATTTCTTTAAGTGACTTTCTCTTTGACATTATTATCACAAAATGTGCACAGTCGCTACATTTACAATAGCTGCACTAAAACAATTACATTTCCAAAATAGTTTGTGATCTGTCTTTTTCACACTTCTATCCCAGTTTACATGCACTCTCTCTAATTCAGTTGTCTCCTTGGCAAATTTTGAGGCCTCACTTTATCACAGCTTTTTGAAATAGATTCATTTATTAAGTATTTTCAAGCATAAAAATACACTGGAACCTCGGTTAATGTCATTAATTCATTGGTCCGATTCTAACCAAAATGTACATTAAGCGGATTATTTGCAACTCGGCCCTTTGGGTCAGTGTTGTGCGTGAGTGAGTGAGTAGGTTGAGGAAAAAGAGACTGGTTCATGCACCCATAACGAGCTTCAGAGTTTTTTAGCGATGCACATCCCTGGGGTTGTATTTGTACTGTCATTTTGATGTGGCAAATGCAGATTTTGAGCCGTATTAACGTGCAAAAATTACTGACACAGGCACATTGCCCTCGCTCTGTCACTCCCTCGCTCAACCTCTGCGTGCGTGCCAAGGCGATCCAGTGTACGTGCACTGATACTTCTAGTCGGGTTTTGGGGACTTGGCTCCCAGGGGGAGCTTGTGGGTTTCATAGTGGTAGGGTGGCGAACCGTGTTCAGTGGTCAAAATATGTGCCTATTGGTCATTCTTCGAGAGTGGAGGGCAGTGATCCAAAGATGTTGCAGATACTTTGAGTCAAAGCTCATCTCAGCCTTTCAGTTTGTCAGCGATTTACTTTTTACTTGATCGTCAGTCTTTATTTAAACCAACCTGACAGTTTCTGATAATAGCCTCACCTAGTCACCGGCTGAGAGTACTGCCCAAATAAACAAGAGAAGACACTCAGTGTGTACGTGTAATAAAAAAATAAGTAACTATTTAAGTAAAATTCTATTTAAAAAAAAACTAGTTGATTTAAAAAACAAGTAAAATTCCATAATTTTGGTTAAAACCAGATTTTTAAAACACATATAAAACACAACACTATAAAGTCAATGCAATGTTATTAGATTTGTACTGTATTTTCAAAACTTTAATTCTATAAAAACAAGTCTTATATCATAAGATTAATGGTGCCGCATTTGAGACCCAAAGGGAAATATATAACATACACCGCTCCTGCCTCTGCAGGTTGTTTTAGGGTCTTTCTCTACAGCACTCACAATGTTTCTGTCATCACCAGCTGATGTTTTCCTTGGTCAACTAGTTCCATGTTTGTTACTTAGTCCACCGCTGGTTGGGTTTTTCTTCAGGGCATGATTGTAGTGACTGAACAATGTTTGTGCAACAGTTCTGATTGATTGCCCATCTTCTGTCAGATTCACAAGTGCTTGTTTTCCACCCACAGACAGTTCTCTGCTTTTCATGTTTTAATGCAGACTGCAAAGGCAAAAGCTATCCTACCCAGTCTGAAACTGAGTGTGGCCATTCAGCGCTATTTACTGATCCCATGAGCAATGCAATCGGACACACCTGTCAGTCACATGTTCCATTACTTTTGCTCGCATGAAAAATGGATGGGCTCAATCAAAACGTGGTATCTTCCGAGTTGAGCATCCCATCCAGATGTAAATACCTGCAAATAAGAGCTGAAATATTGCTGTGTGGTCTTGTACTTATCTTTCGATTGACTGATTGAAGTAATTTATTAGAGACACAGCCCATGACTCGCATAGAGCGATATGAATGTACTGGATGAAGAGATGAGAATTAAATTGTGATTATTGCATAAAACAGCTGTAATTTATTCACCAATAAATGATCAGTTGCTGCTGTATTAAGTTTGAGCATGTAACCTACACCCTTCATAACACACACACACCAGTTATGTTTGTTCTCAGCAAATGGTAGCAATTTGGCAAAGTTTAGCTACTAATGTTAGCCATTGTTGAATAGAGCCTTTTGTAACAACAGCATGATTGCAAATTGTTGGTTTTGTGTCTGTGCATGCGCTACAGGCATGGACAAGCGAGTGGTGAGCGAGTGACAACAAGACAACGCCACCAACACCAACTCATCTTTGGACTGAAAACCCTTTTTACTTAATTTAATTAGTGATGAGTAATTGTGAAAATCATACTTTTTAAATGTTTTTAAAACCACTATGTGTCAGGGAATGTGTTGCGGTTTGTGGACTGAACTCCAAAAGGCAGACACCTAGTGTGAGTTTAGATGAGAGTGTATTAATGCTCGGAGGTCAGGGATTGGGAAGGAGGGAATTCTCAAAGGATTGGGAAGGCACGGCAGGGCAGGAAACACGGGAACAGGTCCTGGCAGGGAAGTAGATCGATCCCAATGGAAAAATGGTCAAAGAACGGGTGGTCACAAGGCGTGACAAAAACTTACATGAATGTTGAAGACAGACAGTTTTACTATGCAAAACTTGTAAACAATCTGGTGACGTGTCCTCCTCTTGGTGGCCTAATAAGGGATGCCATAAAGGATGATGCGGCGGAGATGCATGGGTGCTGCCATAGAGGAATGAAAGATAGGGAAGGGGAGGCGGGAAAGGAGGGCTCTGGGGTGGATCCTGACAAAACGATAACGTTTGTTAACCCGTTGTGTTCTGCCTGTATTTGTTTTTGTATTTGTAGTTAAAAAAATGATTTTGAGACAGTTGCGCACAATCCTCTTATTTATAAAGCACAGATCAATATTTGAAAGCAAATGTCAGAATGTCAAAGTTGCAGAATGTGTAGGAAGTTTTATACTTCCAGCGTCAACCTATTATCAACCATCATACCAACGTGCAAGTATAATACAAGCCCCACCTGCAAACGAGAAAACAGTCTGTCTTGACTTAGTGACAAAGTCCTAATACAAAAAAAAAATTGTACCACATTTATGTTATGTATCTTACTAAAAAAATAATTATTATTTATCCAGTATGACATTAAAATGACTGCTACCCCTTGAAGCACACTGTAAATAGCACATGCGCTCCCTACATGCTCTAGGGCGATTTATGTAATCTACGAGTGAATAAACGGGTCTGACAATTAAATGATAAATGGATGTTAATGAGTATCCAGTGAAGCACAGCAGAAACAAGTCGATGTGCGTTCAAAGATGACAACCGATACGAAATGCTGACATGCTGTGACTCAACCTTGGTCCTGTGCTTCTGTTAACAATTAATCATTGGCACATTGGCGAATCAGCTGGAATAACACTAAAATAAGATGCTTTAGAGTAGCATTTTCCATTTTCACCCATTACATTTGTATGAATTTTATATTAAAATGCAGTATTTTGTCAAAAGTACCTTTGAGGATTTTACTCTGCCCTATCCTACAATGTTGCTTTCCATTGTCACTCTTGTCTGGCTCTTACTGCTAAATTCATTCTCTTAGATCTTCTTAAAACTGACAGGAAACCTGGACAAATGATTGTGTTCTCACTTTGATCCAATTCCTGGTGGACCGAGCCTGGGGGCTTGTAAAGGGAGTGCATACCTGATAGAGACTTGCTGACAAGAAAACTTTCTCTCTCTGTCTTCATGACTTTATTATATTTTTTATCAACCAAGACCCTGACAATGGGTCACGGGCCTGTGTGCAAGAGGCTGAGTACATTAGACAAGGTATGACAAATTGCAATTTTACTCCTGTGATGGAAAGTTTCTCTCTTTCCTGAGAAACGGTTCTTTTGGTTTGACTCCCAAACGGCTCATAATTTCGTGTTATTTATTATTTGCTTGCTCATATTTGTAACTTTGTAAATACAAATGCTTTGTCTTGATAGGCTGCTTTGCATTCAGCGTTTTAATGAGAGGACTTAAAATTGCCCCGTTTTGTACATTGGTTCTATTACAGAGGCATTTTTCCTTTTTTTTTCTATTTGAAACAAAACCACACTCAGCACAGCCAAAAGTATAAATGTCCTTAGTGCATGTTTGTATTAAAATATGTTCAAGACAGAGATGGGAGACTCGAGTCACATGACTTGACTCGAGTCAGACTCGAGTCGCAATTGTTAGGACTTGTGACTTGCTTGACAAATGTTTCATTAAGGATCGACTTGACTGTGACTTGATGTTCTTGACTTTAGACTTAACTCAGACTTGAGCTAATTGACTTGAAATGACTTGTTTTTGGTTTAACGTTTTGTTGTATTTTTCAAATATCCAAAATATACCTTTATAACTGTGTTTGAACAAGTCGGCTTTCGGCTGCTTTATTTTACGCATGCGCTCACTTTGGTGCAATCTGACAGAACACAACTTGGGTAACCCGGAAAGAAAAGAAGACACAGAAAAATTTTGTGAATGTTTGTTTATATACCTCGTTTCCAAACAGTTCCCGTAACACGGCAGTCAAACGGCTCAAACATAACAGAAAGTCGTTGTTTTTATTCATCCTCTTCCTGTTGAAAAGCCGCAGCTACCGCGGAAGTTGTGTTGTTCTCATCACGTAGCAGTCCAGCCTTTTCAAATCAGTTGGAGGAAAAAACCTAACCTTTGACGCAGTTCAAGGGTCACACAAGTCCCCTGTGTTTATAGCTGTCTCGGGGAATGCCTGTTAAATGAAGCATTAAAATTGTCACAATTTTGAGAATGAAGTTGTAAATTGACGACAATAATGTTGTATATTTACGAGAAAAGATTGTCATATTACGAGAGTACAAACGTAACTTTACGGGAATAAAAGTCGTAACTTTATTTTATAGGCATTGCCTGAGACCGCTATGAAGCGGAGAGCGGTATGTGGAGGGGCGGGGTATTAGAGTGTAGCGGTGAGATGATGCTAACCCAAGCTAACCTGGTTGTGTCCAACTGCTCTGTTTTGCTGTCCCGGTATAAATAAAAGCTTGTCTGAAGCCAGAGGGAAGTTCCCCTCCCCATTAAAGAACTATGCTGTAGTTTTTTTAGGACACGTATGACACGTAAAATAGTGCTTTTAGTCTCGGAAATGTATGACTTTAAATCTCAAAATCTTACATTATTAGGACAACTAACTGTATTATTTATTTTATTTATTTACTGTTTTTTTTTAACTCAGCTCTGTTTGGCCCTACAAGTTCTTTGTTGCCAAATATGTAATAAAAAACGTCTAAAAGTTTATAACTCTTGTTTTTAAACTTTGAATCTGTAATCTGTTGCCTAATTAAAAAGTGTATGACTTGACACAACTTGCAGATGAAAAGCAGTGCCTGGACTTGACTTGCTTGGTTCTTATAAAGATTGACTCAGACTTGCTTGTAACTTGAAGGTAAATACTTGGTGCTTACTTGTGACTTGTACATGAGTGACACACTCCCACCTCTGGTTTGAGACCTCTGCTAGGATGGGCGCATTTCTCCTTTCAGAGTATCTGCCCAGTTTTTGAGGAGACTTTCTCAGAAAGAACAGATGATGCCCTCTCTGCTCATCTGTAACTGGCCACATGGCATGCCCATCAAAATAACGTTCTGCCTTTGTTGTTAAAAGGACAAAGAAATTACCTGGCTCACACGCTCACACGCTCTTTTTCACATGACAGATCACAACTTTGCTCATGTTTTAATTTATATGTCCTGAGAAGATATCCCTAAAAGGTGCACTGACATGTGCAAGCTATATTACCCAATTCCTATTTTTGTTCAAATTTGACCTTTTTATGTACTTGAATTTATGTATAGTTGATTGTTTGATTTTATTTATTTTGAGCTGCACAAGATACACACAACACAACAACAATCCAAATTTACATACAGAGAGAAAACATTTGGCTCGAAAAGGAGTCCCACCCCCTGTTCATTACGCTAGTTATATTAACAGGGTGTGCAGGATGTTATACGCTACAATACATAATCAAGATATTACACCTACACACGTGTACAATATGGATTATTAATAATATGTTATAAACTATACATATTACCAATACTAATGTGACATTACTCATCAATATACCATCATCATATATCATCATTTCCATCAGCATATTAATCATACCAATGTGTTAAAAATAAATCTTAGATTTACTGTACATATTATTTTGGTGGTTATTAGTTGGCTAATGGCCGCATGGTGTATGAGTGCGTAGCATGTTGGCCTCGCAGTCAGGAGATCAGGGTTCGAATCTCCGTTGGGCATCTCTGTGTGGAGTTTGCATGTTCTCCCCAAGACCAATTTGTGGTCTTGTCTTCCTGCATTTGTGGCAATTTCAAGTATTTTGTGCAACTGGAATCAACATTGTCTTAACAAAAATTATTTTGTGTAGGAAATTAGGAAGGAGGAAGGTAAGACTTTTGGCCATGGCAGTTTGTGGGGAACATGTTGAGACGTCTGTTCTAAGAAACATGAGGGTGGATGGTGGAGCCAAGAGTGGTGGGACACTGACGTGAACCACTTCACAGATTTTAAAAATAATTGTTGGATAAGTAAGTAATAAGTTTTGCCTGCTCCATATTGATGACATATACAGTCATGGCCAAAAGTTTCAAAAATGACAGAAATAATTTTCACAAGTCTGCTGCCTCAGTTTAGCATAAACGCCAGAATATTAGGGGGAGTGATAAGATTAATCGCAATTAATTGCAAGGTCCCTCTTTGTCATGAAAATAAACTTTTCTGACATCATGTTAGTTATTCTGTGGTTAAAACAAGTGAAGGTGTTGACAAGGACAAACACTGGAGATGTCTTCCCGACTGAATAAAAATAAAACACAGGAAGCTTTAAAAGCAGGGGTGGTGCATGGTATCTTTGTTCTTCTGTTAACCATGGTTACCTGCAAGGAAACACGTGCTTAGCACAGTGGTTTTCAAAGGGGGACACGCCCCCCTACCATGCACACTTTTCATTATTAGCGTATTTTTCGGACTACAAGCTGCTACTTATATCTCCCTCTTAGAACCCAGCGGATTTAATAACGAAGCGCCTTGGTTATGGATGTTTTATGCCTTTGGGTGTGTTCAAATTCTCTACTGATTTAGTGCGAGTTTTCTAACAACACTCTTAAACCTTGTTTAATACGCGAGGTCCACGCGGCTCCTTGAGTAGACCCACCGAGACATGTCCAACTCGACTGAGAAAGAAAAAAAATGTATCTCCAAAAAGGGGGCGCCCCAAAAAAAGTTTGGGAACCACTGGCTTAGCACAATAAGGGCTTTGCAGGCAAGGATACAGGAAACATTTATTGCATCATCAATAAATTTAAGAAAAGAAGTTCACTTGTGAAAAAGGAAAAAGGTGAAAAAGGTATCAGGGTGCCCAAGAAAATCCAGCATGTGTCAGGCAACACCGAAAGTTGACTTTGTTACCTGAAAGAGGCACCATCAATGCAGCGATGAATGATAGCCAGCAGGCATGAGTGCATCTTCACACACAGTGAGGTGAAGGTTTTGAGAAAATTGCCTCGTCTCAAGAAGGCCGCAAATAAGCCAATTCTCTGCAGGAAAAAACATCAGGCACAGACTGGCGTTCTGCAAAAGATACAGGTAATGAACATCTGAAGACTGGGGTAAAGCCATTTTTCTCATGAACCTGCTTTCTGACTAAAAAAAATTTGTCCAGAGAAGGAAAGGTGAACGTTACCATCAGTTCTGTGTCATGCCAATAGTAAAGAATCCAAAAATCATTCTCGTAGGGTACAATTCACCGGTTTCCACTGAGAACCATGGCCTCGGATTTGGAGGTGCTCAGTCTCATCCAAGAAACTTCACACTCAGCTGCAAACCACTCCCGTAAACGCTGAACGTCGCAGCCTGATGAGGCCATAAGGACCACATCGTCTGCAAATAGCAGGGACGAGATCCTAAGGTCACCAAGCTGGACTCCCTCAATGCCTTGACTGCGCCTAGAAATTCTGTCCATGAAGATTATGAACAGAATTGGTGACAAATGGCAGCCTTGGCAGAGGCCAACGTTCACCGGAAACAACCTCGACTTACTGCTGGCAATGCGAACCAGGCTCTTGCTTCGATTGTACAAGGACCAAATGGCACATAGTAGCGGGCCACCAATCCCTTACTCCCAGAACACCCCCCACAGGATACCACGAGGGACACGGTCGAATGCCTTTTCCAAGTCTACAAAGCACATGTAAACCAATTGGGCAATTCCCACATACCCTCAAGTACCCTTGCAAGGGTGTAGAGCTGGTCCAGTGTTCCGCGACCGGGATGAAAACCACATTGCAACTCTTGTAACCGAGGTTTGACTAACGGTCGTACCCTTCTCTCCAGCACCCTGGAGTAGACTTTCCCAGGGAGGTTGAGGAGGGGGATCCCCCTATAGTTGGAACACACCCTCCGGTCACCCTTTTTAAAAATGGGGACCACCACCCCGGCTGCCAATCCAGAAGTACTGTTCCCGACTTCCATGAAATGTTGTAGAGGCCTGTCAACCAAGACAGTCCCCCAACATTCAGAACCTTGAGGAATTCAGGGCGAAACTCATCTACCCCCGGAGCCTTGCCATTGGGGAGTGATTTAACTACCCCAATTACCTCAGCCACGGTGATAGAACTGTCCACGTACGTATCCTCAGACTCTGCTTCCTCTACAGAAGGTATGTCAGTGGGATTGAGAAGGGCCTCAAAGTATTCCTTCCACTGACCAACTATATCCTCAGTTGAGGCCAGCAAGCCCCCATCTGGACTGTAAACAGTGTGATCTGGGGGCTGCTTACCCTTTCTGAGGTGTCGCACGATTTGCCAGAGCCTTTTCGAGGCCGACCAAAAGTCGTGCTCCATAGCCTCACCGAACTCCTCCCATACCCAAGTTTTTGCCTCGACCACCGCCGAAGCCGCATGCCGCTTGGACTGCCGGTACGTGTCAGCTGCTTGGGAAGTCCCGCAAGCCATCAATGCTTGATAGGAGTCCTTTCTTCAGCCTAACAGCAGCCCTAACCCCCGGTGTCCACCATCGGATTCGGGGCTTGCCACCACGACTGGCACCGACCACCTTGCGGTCGCAACTACGATTAGCTGCCTCAGCAATGGAGGCACGGAATACGGCCCATTCGGACTCAATATCCCAGTCCTCTCTCGAGATGCAGGCACAGCTCTGCAAGAGATGAGAGTTGAAGACTCGACAAACGGGAGACTCTGAAAGACGTTCCCAGCACACCCTCACTACGCGTTTGGGTCTACCAAGTCTTTCCGGCATCCTTCCCCGCCATCTAATCCAACTCATCACCAGGTAATGGTCAGTTGACAGCTCAGCCCCTCTCTCCACCCGCGTGACCAGAACATGCGGACGCAGGTCTGAAGATACGACCACAAAGTCGATCCTACAAGGCCCTGTGTGAAAAAGTGATTTCCTCCTAATCCTAAAAAACTGTTTGTGCCACCCTTTGCAACCATTTTGCAACAACTGCAACCATTGCATCAAACTTGCATTGAGTCCAAATTAATGAGTATTGAAGACGGCAAAATGATCAAGTTAGTTTTCATTTGTTCTGTAATTTATTAATTATTTAATATTGTCCCAGGCCTAGTGCACACACATTTTTTTTGTCTGAACAATAAATATTGTCACATTTTAATCTTGTGAGCTCATGAGATACAAGATTTTTTTCACACCCCTAATTTCTACTTAACACACACACACACACACACACACACACACACACACACACACACATTTATTTCAGTAATTTTATTCAAAAAGTGATAGAGTGTATTATATACAGTCACTACACACACGCTAATATATTTCAAGTGATTATTTCTGTTAATTTTGATGAGTACAACTGAAAACTACTGAAAATCCCAAATTCAGTATCTCAGAAAAATATTACCAATAAAAAATGATTTTAGAATTGTTGGCCAACTGAAAAGTATGAACAAGTAAAGCACTCAATACTTGGTCAGGGCTCATTTTGCCTAAATACAGCACCAATACAGCATGGCATGGAGTCGATCAGTCTATGGCAATCCTCGGGTGTTATGAGAGCCCAGGTTGCCCCGCTAGTGGCTTTCGGCGTATCTGCATTCTTGAGTATGGCGTATTGCATTTTCCTCTTCACAACAGTCCATAGATTTAGTATGGGTTTAAGGTCAGGCAAGTTGCTGGCCAATGAAGGACAGGGATACCATGGACCTTAAACCAAGTACTGGTAATATTGGCACCGTGTGCTCGTGCCAAGTCCTGTTGGAAAATGAAATCTGCATCTCCATAAAGTTGGCCAGCAAAAACTTCCTGGTAGATGGCTCCACTGACTGTGGAACTCAGAAAACACAGTAGACCAAGACTAACATATGACGTGGCACCCCAAACCATCACTGACTGTGAAAACTTTACACTTTATCTCAATCAATGTGGATTGTGTTCCTCTCCACGCTTACACCAGACTCTGGGACTGTGATTTCAAAGGAAATGCAATATTTACTTTAATCAGACAAAATCACTTTGGAACATTCAGCAACACTCCAGCCCTTTCTATCCTTAGCCCAGGTGAGGCGGTTCTGACCCTGTCTTTTGTTCAAGAGGGCTTGTTCAAGAGCTTGACACAAGGAATACGACAGCTATAACCTATGTCTTGCGTGGTAGCTCTTGCAGCACTGGCTCCAGCAGCAGTCCACTCTTTGTGAATCCCTACCACATATTTTTTAATGGGTTTTGTTTCACAATCCTCTCCAGGGTGTGGTTTGAGTTAATTAGCTGATAAGGACACTGTGTCTTCAATATTGAACTTTTTCATCCATCCATCTATCCATCCATCAATTTTCCTCCGCTTATCCGAAGTCGGGTCACAGGGGCAGCAGCTTAAGCAAGGCAGGCCAGACTTCCCTCTCCCCGGGCTACTTTGTCCAACTCCTCCCAGCGAATCCCAAGGCGTTCACAGTCCAGTTGAGAGACATAATCTCTCCAACGTGTCCTGTGTTTTACCCGAGACCTTCTACTGGTCAGATGTGCCTTGAACACCTCCCCAGGAAGGCGTCTGGGAGACATCCTAACCAGATGCCCGCGCCACCTCATCAGGCACCTCTCAATGTGGGATAGCAGCTGTTCTACTCTGAGTCTCTCCCAACCCTATCTCTAATGGAGAGCCCAGCCACCCTGTAGAGGAAATTCATTTCAGCCGCTTGCATTTGTGATCTTTCGGTCACTACACAAAGCTCACGACCATATTTGAGGGTGGGAACGTAGATCGACTGGTAAATTGAGAGCTTTGCCTTTCGGCTCAGCTCTCTCTGCACCACAACGCACAATGAAGCGCCTTGTTTACAAACGGTGGGTTTTCTCTGGGTACTCAGGTTTCCTTCCACATTCTAAAAACATGTATGTTAGGTTAACTGATTATTTTAGATTGTCCATAGGTGTGAATGTGAGTGTGAATGATGGGATATATATGTCTATATGGGATATGCGATTGGTTGACGACCAGTCCGAGGCGTACAGCGCCTCTCACCGGATAGCCTGGGATAGGCTCCAGGATACCCTCACAACCCTAATCAGGATATGCGGCACAGAAAATGGAACGACGGATGTACAGTATCATTAATTCAGTCAGCCAGCACTAGTCAGTCAGTAAGTGCTAAGATTTAGAAAGGGCAAAGTATTAAATAAGATGTGCTTTTTCCTACACTTTTCCAAATATGATTAATTATTCAAGTGTAATCACATGGTTCCTTATTGTAACTTCTTAAGTATGTCTGAAATGAATAAAATCATTATCTTTTGAAACTCTTTTTTTCCAGTTTGCCTGAACAAAAACTGTGACTCCACTGGGCAGAATTGGTTTCACACTGCCTATTGGTTTGCATGTATGTATCTCTAGATACAGATGATATTGCATTTTTCAGCTTTTAAGTTTTAAATTTAAAAACACCATCTCATATTTGGTTGAATACTGTATATGAAGTTGGAAATGTGTAGAGATTACTCTATACCTTATATATATATATATATTTTTTTTTTATATCTTATATACCTCTAAATGTATTTTCATACTCTGATAAAGGGATCATGCCTCTTTCATTTTACAATTAAAGGTAGAAATTGTATTCTATTCCTGTGTCATATTTGACATTTATGTTTAGTTATTTATTGTTTTGTAAAATCTTTATTAATGGTAAGAGTATTATTATTTCAAGTATGTTATTTACAAATTCATAGACAGATACAATGTTTTAAGCAATAGCCTGTACTGATTTAGACCAATCTACAGCAATGGCACTTATGGAAGGACATATTCCTTGCAATAGATAGTATATAATAGATTGCATTATATTCTGTGTGGAGTACCTCAGTGCTTGGTCCTCAAGCCAAAAAAAGTTTTTTTTTACATAGTTATAATTTTGTTTGTGTATCCAAACTGCTCAAATGTATTCTGTTTGCGGATGATACCACTTCATTGTTTAACATTTCATAAATTAGTACATTATAATATTCTGCAACTCCTCCCTGAGTCACCACCTTATTGTGGTGAAAGAGTTTGCGTGTCCCAATGATCCTAGGAGCTAAGTTGTCGGGGGATGTCATGCACCTGGTAGGGTCACCAAGGACAAACAGGTCCTAGGGGAGGGATCAGACAGAGAGTGGCTCAAAAAACCCTGATGATGAATAACACAATTGGACTTCGTTTTCCCTCGCCCGGACGCGGGTCACCGGGGCCCCCCTTTGGAGCTAGGCCCGGAGGCGGGGCACGATGGCGAGCGTGTGGTGGCCGGGCCTGCACCCATGAAAAGGTAACGTGGGTCCCCCCTCCCATGAGCTCACCACTCGTGGGAGAGGCCAAAGGGGTCGGGTGCAAAGAGAGCTGGCTGGCGGCGGGAGGCAGAGGCCTTCGCGGTCCGATCCTCGGCTATAGAAGCTAGTTGTCGGTACGTGGAATGTCACCTCTCTGGCGGGAAAGCACCCTGAGCTGGTGCGTGAGGTGGAGAAATACCGGCTAGATATAGTCGGACTCACCTCAACGCACAGCAAGGGCTCTGGAACCAGTCCTCTCGAGAGGGGCTGGACTTCATTCCACTCTGGTGTTGCCGGCAATGAGAGGCGACGAGCAGGGGTGGCAATTCTTGTTGCTCCCCGGCTCCAAGCCTGCACATTTGAGTTTAACCCAGTAAAAGAGAGGGTAGTTTCCCTACGCCTTCGGGTGGGGGGACGGGTCCTGGCTGTTGTTTGCGCTTATGCGCCAAACAGCAGTTCAGAATACCCGCCCTTTTTGGAGTCCTTAGAGGAAGTACTAGAGAGTGATTCCTCGGGGTATTCCCTTGTTCTGCTGGGTGACTTCAACGCTTATGTTGGCAACGACAGTGAGACCTGGAGAGGTGTGATTGAAAGGAACAGCCCCCCTGATCTTAACCCGAGCGGTGTCTTGTTATTAGACTTCTGTGCTTGGCACGGATTGTCTATAACGAACACCATGTTCAAGCATAAGGGTTTCCACATGTGCCCTTTGCACCAGGACACTCTTGGCCGCAGTTCGATGATTGACTTTGTGGTTGTGTCATCGGACTTGCGAGCACATGTTTTGGACACTCGGGTGAGGAGAGGGGCGGAGCTGTCAACTGATCACCACCTGGTGGTGAGTTGGTTCCGATGGTGGGGGAGGATGCCGGTCAGACCTGGCAGACCCAAACGCATTGTGAGGGTCTGCTAGGAAAGCCTGGCAGAGTCCCCTGTCAGAAGGAGTTTCAACTCCCACCTACGGGAGAGCTTGACCATGTTCTGACGGAGGCAGCGGACATTGAATCCGAGTGGGCAATGTTTCGTGACTCCATTGTCGATGCGGCCGATCAGAGCTGTGGCCGTAAGGTGATCGGTGCCTGTCGTGGGGGTAATCCCAGAACCCGTTGGTGGACACCTGTGCTAAGGGATGCCGTCAAGCTGAAGAAAGAGTCCTATCAAGCTGTCTTGGACCATGGGACTTTGGAGGCTGCTGACAGGTACCGGAATGCCAGGCGGTCTGCAGCCCTGGAAGTCGCTGAGGCAAAAACCCGGACATGGGAGGTGTTCGAAGGGGCCATGGAAAACGACTTCCGGATGGCTTCAAAGAGATTCTGGACCACCAGTCAACACCGTGTATGGTGGGGATGGTGTGCTGCTGAACTCGACTCGAGATGTTGTGGACAGGTGGAGGGAATACTTTGAAGACCTCTTCAATCCCACCGACACGGCTTCCAACATAGAAGCAGTGCCTGGGGACTCTGAGTCGGGTTCGCCTATCTCTGGAGCTGAGGTCTCCGAGGTGGTCAAAAAGCTCCTTGGTGGCAAGGCCCCGGGGGTGGATGAGATCCGCCCGGAGTTCCTTAAGGCCCTGGATGCTGTGGGCGTGTCTTGGTTGACACGACTCTGCAACATTGCGTGGACATCGGGGTCGGTGCGCCTGGACTGGCAGACCGGGGTGGTGGTCCCGCTTTTCAAGAAGGGGGACCGGAGGGTGTGTTCTAACTATCGTGGGATCACACTCCTCAGCCTTCCCGGTAAGGTCTATTCAGGGGTTCTGGAGAGGAG
>QODF01000011.1:1547404-1571613 GCA_024372805.1 Oostethus manadensis
GGGGCCGCACGGTGGCTGAGTGGTTAGCACATTGGCCACACAGTCAGGAGATCTGGAAGACCTGGGTTCAAATCTCCGTTGGGCATCTCTGTGTGGAGTTTGCATGTTCTCCCCGTGCGTGTGTGGGTTTTCTCCGGGTACTCCGGTTTCCTCCCACATTCCAAAAACATGCATGTTAGGTTAATTGGTGACTCTAAATTGTCCATCGGTATGAATGTGAGTGTGACTGGTTGTTTGTCTATATGTGCCCTGCGATTGACTGGCGACCAATCCAGGGTGTACCCCACCTCTTGCCCAAAGTCTGCTGGGATAGGCTCCAGCATCCCCGTGACCCTAATGAGGATAAGCGGCATAGAAAATGAATGAATGAATGAATGAACTTGACAACCTGAAAACATGTATGTCAGAATGTTCATTTTTACAGAAAAAGAACATATCACGGTTCCATGCAAAAGCATGTACACAATTTAGCATGCAGTTCAGCAGTTCAGTTCAATAAAATGATTAAAAAATCAATAATTGCAGAAAAAACTGTCACAGCAGCACAAAAGCCATGCAACAATCATTCAGCAATGGCAACATTCAGGTATAGGCAGCTTACAGAAGCGGCAACCATGAAATCAACCATAAAGGCACCCTTATATTAAATGGAGTACAATAAGCAACAGTGCAAGACCGTAAACAGCTTCCTGCTCGTGTTGTACTTCAGCACACCCGGATTGGTGCATTTACTATAGACAAACGATTTAGTAAGGGTGAAACTTCTGGGAAAGTTGACTTTTACAGCCATGAGGCGATGCTAGGATTTGTCACCATGTCATGACATGCACCTTGTGTTTGTGGAAGACTACTTGAGGAACTGTTCTCAGTTGCTAAAAAATGTTATCAAACTTTTTGTAATTGTCATTTATATAAACAGTATGAACAATTGTTCAGATTTTTTTGGTAGTCAAATTGTGGGAGTTTTTTCCTCACAATGGAAGGGATTTGTGATAGGTTGTTTGTAAACCATCCATTCTTCCAGCCAGCTCCTGTTTTTTTCTCATCTGTTTTTCTGTGGAGTGTCAAAATGTTTTTTGAGCAGTAGAGGTAGGGCTTTTCCATGCACTGCACGGAAAACTGCACTTTTTTCAAATTTTGCCCGTCATCCACAATCCTTATGTGAGACATGAACACACGTCTTTCTCTTTTCTGTGCATTCTAAAGATATAAAAACAGATTTAAAAAAAGAGGCAGAACCAACACTTCTTGCTTCAATACTTCAATTTTCCAGTGCGAAAGTTATCAATCGGAAATCTTGCCGTATATCGCACTGGACAACCCTTTTCTATAAATAGTTTGTAGAAAAGCCAAATTCACTAAACATGCACCACTGCAGATATGTGGTGAGGGCCTCATGTGTGGTTAGCATGTTGGTCACATAGTCACAAGACCTTGAAGATCTGGGTTTGAATCTCCACTTGGTAATGGTTGTTTCTCGATATGTACCCCGCATTTCGCCCGAAGTCCGCTGGGATTTGGCTGGGATACCCCATGAGGGTTAGCAGCGTTGAAAAAAATTAATCAGTTGTACAAAATGGGCATGTAAGACACCCCTCCTTTCTATGGCGTATCTTAATGGAGCTTAATGAGCCCCAACGCATATTAAACAAAAAACCAAAAAGTAGTTATTATAGTTTTTTGTTCGGGCAGTGTTAATTTGTTAAATGCTTTTGAAAATGCTTTTTTTTGTCTACCAGTATGTAGTATAGTTGCTCTCAAACTCCATAACAGTCTTCAGTATTGTCAGAATAAAACTAGTCAAAAATAGTATTTGAGTGTTTTTTGGGCAATGTTAAAACAAATTATCTTTACACAATGCACATAACATTTTCTTTATCCACTGAAGTACGCAGAAAATGTTTGTCATTAGTTACTTATACTTAAGTATTATTAATACTTCTTATACAGATTATTTATTATTGTGCAATCACGTTATTCTTCTTGTCATCATTCTGGGATGTTGCGAGTTTAAACACACTAGTGGTGTTCTCATTGAGTATGCACAATGATTATTTGAAACAAATGCATGGTGATGCCTATTAAATACATTAACGATGTTGTGATGAACATTGCTTTTGGCTGCATGAGAGGCACATTGCAAAGCCGGATGCATTTTCACGCTCCTTTTAATCCTTAAGAATGTGACGCTTAATTATGTATGGACTAGCGTCACCAATGAAGGCGCAGCGCTCTTTTGTTTATTTCGCCTCTGGTTACATTGCCCTCTGAGTTGCTGGACTCAATGTCCTCTCATAGACTCTTTATTTTGCTTCCCCATTTCCCTCAAGGAAGGCACAGAGCAGGCTGAGAGTATAAGACTTTAGCAACATCATAGCTCATCTGCTGGAATCGGGATGACTGGTCACCAGAACACAGCACCGTAGAGGCAATGAAAATGACAAATGAACAACTGTGCAGTGCACAGCAGTCTGTGAACACTTTTAGTTATGTTGTAGACTAAATTAGAATACTCCTGAACATTTTAATTTACTATTTTCTCCACAACACATCTCTGATTTGTATGTATTTTGAAAAAAAATCTCATAAGAATTAAGGAAATAGAAATAATCCATTCCAGTGTCACTGTTCCCACTG
This sequence comes from Oostethus manadensis, assembly GCA_024372805.1. Classification (NCBI taxonomy): domain Eukaryota; kingdom Metazoa; phylum Chordata; class Actinopteri; order Syngnathiformes; family Syngnathidae; genus Oostethus; species Oostethus manadensis. The sequence goes on from QODF01000011.1 coordinate 1,550,042, forward strand.
TTCCCACTGTTCCCATCCTACAACCTTTTCTGTACAAGCAGTGGCATAAATGTCACAAGAGAGCCTCATAAAGTCAAACAAGTAAGCAAAATACCCACAGCTGATGCCTTTATGTTATGTTATTAGCACATGTTATCCACTTGGTGTGCTCCGCGTTTAAGTCAGTCAGCACATATTACCTCTCTCGCTATAACTCCAGTTTCTGTTTAAGCCCCGCCTTTCTACGCTGATGGTTAGCTAATCAGTGACTATAAATACAGTACATAAATATAGAACACATGTGAATATTTTAATTCATCCAGGTCAAGGAATTCTCATGGCATTGAATCAATCGCAACTGGACAGTTCAGGTTGTCATAGTTGACGTTTCGTCTCTTATCCGAGCAGGCTTCATCAGTTTATTCCCAATGACTGCAGATGTGACAAATACTAGTCTGACTAAATAGGACAGTGCTACTCTGTGAAATTTAGTGCAAGATCCAAAGTATTTATCCTCCAAAGGGAGAGGCATTTCCACACAGGACTGGTTTCTTGTCATTGGGCATGAACTGATGAACTTCAGATGAAAGGAGATAACCTGCTCAGATGAGAGGCCAAACGTCTTCTAAGGCAAACTGAACAGGCCCTGTGCTATCGATTAATTTCCCTGAGAATGAATACAAAACATATCCGTACAAAAGTGGAGTGCAGTCAACAGGTGAGGCTCATGATGAAAAAAAACAAAACACATTATGATAACATCATGTAAATATTAATATATGTCAATTACTCTTGGTGCTTCCAAAAATTTGTCCCATTTTCTTAAGTAAAAATTGCTGAATTTAACTTCCATGATGAACTTCACCTTACATGAGGCTACAGCGAATATCTCTTTATGACTTATTGTGCAAGCCTTACCCATCATTTGGGTACACTGGCTGCGTTCCAATAGCAGTTGGAATTGCCCTTGCTGACTTCTGCTCAGCACATGCTCTCCGGGGAAAGCCCACCGCCATCATAAGTTGTTGTTCCACTTCTCCAAAATACTGAAGTGAACTTGGTGAGACCAACCCTCAGAGGGCAGAGGGAGCGAGTCAACATTGATGGTCACTCGGGAGATGTATACTACCCTCAATGCTTACTAGTGGTGCAAGAAAAATACATCCATGGGGTGGCAGTAATGAACATCAAACGTCAGGGTTATTCTATGTTTTGGGAATGGCAACATGCCGAAGCTCATAAACAAACAAATAAAAATTAACCCCATAATGAAAACCACAGTAAAAAAAAAAAAAAAAGTATTTTTAAACAATAACACTGAATTGAAACAAACAGATCAACTTTGGAAATGAACTAAAACTAGACTGAATAATACAAAAAAAATTTAAAAACGAAACCATTCTAATGTACAAATATACAAGAAATAGAAATAATCATCAGGTGTTATTTGCAAGAAGTGTTGCGCTACACCGACACCTAGATGTAAAACCATAATTGCTTGGTCTGAAAGTAAAGCCATTTTTCTTATGAACCTGCTTTCTGACTAAAAAAATTTTGTCCAGAGAAGGAAAGCTGAACGCTACCATCAGTTCTGTGTCATGCCAATAGTAAAGAATCCAAAAATCATTATCAGAGGGTACAATTCACCGGTTTCCGACTGAGAACCATGGCCTCGGATTTGGAGCTGCTCAGTCTCATCCAAGAAACTTCACACTCAGCTGCAAACCACTCCAGTAAACGCTGAAGGCCACAGCCTGATGAGGCCATAAGGACCACTCTGTCTGAAAATAGCAGAGACGAGATCCTAAGGTCGCCAAGCCGGACTCCCTCAATGCCTTGACTGCGCCTAGAAATTCTGTCCATGAAGATTATGAACAGAATCGGTGACAAAGGGCAGCCTTGGCGGAGGCCAACGTTCACCGGAAACAAGCTCGACTTACTGCTGGCAATGCAAACCAGGCTCCTGCTTCGATTGTACAAGGATCGAATTGCACGTAGTAGCGGGCCACCAATCCCGTACTCCCGGAGCACCCCCCACAGGACACCGCGAGGGACACGGTCAAATGCCTTTTCCAAGTCCACAAAGCACATGTAGACCAATTGGGCAAACTCCCACATACCCCCTAGTACCCTTGTAAGGGTGTAGAGCTGGTCCAGTGTTCCGCGACCGGGACAAAAACCACATTGCAGCTCCTGTAGCCGAGGTTCGACTAACAGTCGTACCTTTCTCTCCAGCACCCTGGAGTAGACTTTCCCAGGGAGACAGAGGAGTGTGATCCCCCTATAGTCGGAACACGCCCTCCGGTCACCCTTTTTAAAAATGGGGACCACCACCCCAATCTGCCAGTCCAGAGGTACTGTTCCCGACTTCCATGCAATGTTGTAGAGGCGTGTCAACCAACACAGTCCCCCAACATCCAGAGCCTTGAGGAATTCAGGACGGAACTCGTCTACCCCCGGAGCCTTGCCACTGGGGAGTTATTTAACTACCCCAATTACCTCAGCCACGGTGATAGAACTGTCCACGTACGTATCCTCAGACTCTGCTTCCTCTATGGAATTCATGTCAGTGGGATTGAGAAGGGCCTCAAAGTATTCCTTCCACCTACCAACTATCTCCACAGTCAAGGTCAGCAAGCCCCCATCCGCTCTGTAAACAGTGTGAACTGGGGGCTGCTTCCCCTTTCTGAGGTGTCGGACGGTTTTCTAGAATCTCTTCGAGGCGGACCGAAAGTCGTGCTCCATAGCCTCACCAAACTCCTCCCACACCCGAGTTTTTGCCTCGACCACCGCCGAAGCCGCGTGCTGCTTGGCCTGCCGGTACCTGTCAGCTGCTTCAGGAGTCCCGCAAGCCATCCATGAAAAAACAATGGAGAAAATCACATACCTGAAGTATCAAAAGTATCACTTTTTTGATTTCAGAAGAGACTTTAGATCATGAAGAGCTGGTATCTGAAGTATCGACATTTCAGTATCGGTCCACACATTACTAGCATGCTCTCCTTTACGTGTTTGTGGCAATTTCAAGGATTTTATGCAACGGGAGTCAATATTTTCTCAACCAAATGATTCCGTGTGGATGATGAAGAAGAAAGATGGCAAGAATTTTGGTATGGAAGTTTGTAAACAACTTGTTGCTAAGTCTGTTACAAGGTGCATTTTCAGATGAAAAGAACTTTTGCCTACATTGTGAGTACATTTATCCAAGTCTTGCACGATAAACTACGTCTTTCCGTAACCGCCTACTTTTAAAGACTCGGTAAGCACAGCAATACACGTCTTTCAATGATGTATATGTCGGATATATGCCACCTGAGTGTTCATACTGCAGTCACATCGCATACAAAACGATTTATATCCACATATAAATGAGACCTAAGTCGCATTTGAAGAAATTGGAATTGTGCTGTTCACACGACATGAAAAAATCAGATACATGTTGCATATGAGAAAAAAAAAATCAAAATCGGAATAACCTGCAGAGTGAACATAGCCTTGGTTTGCCTTTTGTTAACGCGTTTTGTGTAAATGTAAATTCTTTTTTTTTTTTGTTAACATGTTTAGCAATTCTTGACCACCGTACTTAACTATACATAAGATTAGTAATAAAACTGATTTTGATGCTTTATTTATTAAATTTTTTGTGGGGTCAGATTTGAAAATTCCCACACTTCTCTGATGACCAAAAAGTCCCATTGGCTTCCATTATAAGCACAATTTTCTTTCAACACACTGTAATCAGACAATACAAACATTCATTCATTCATTTTCTATACCGCTTGTCCTCATTGGGGTCGCTGTCACAATCTGTGTTTTGGTATGCTTGACAGTTTGGTTTTGTTTGAGTTTGTATGCCTGTGTTGTTGGATCTTCCTGATTTTATGTCTTTCCCTGGATTTCCTTGTGTTGTCGCCTCTTGTTAATTATGTGCACCTGTTTCTCGTTTAGTTCCTTGCTGTTTATGTTCAGGTGTGGGCGCCAGTCAGGTGCAGCTCATTGTTTCTTTTCCCACGTTCCGTGTTTGCTGTCTTTTGGTTTTCCTCTCGCTGCTAAGTTCCTGCCGCTGCTTTACAGCATCTTTATGAAAGATTCCACCAACCGTACCTGCCTGACGTCTAGCTCTCTGCATCCTTGGGGTCGTTACATCATGCCTGAAAGAGCGAAACGTAACAGTCGCGGGACAATACAACATGCATTTTCTAATTTTAAAGTTTAATTTTGATGAAATATAGTCCAATCTGTCATACTTACAGTTTAGAACAGATTGGACAATTTTCGCAGAGTAAATGGTATTGACTCTCATTATAAGCATAGTTTTTCCACCCCATTGGAAACATGCATTTTGCAATTTTAAGAGTTCATTTTGTTAAAAAAAATAGTCCATTTTGTCATAGTTACTGTTTAGAACATATTGGACTACATTCACATGGGAGGTGATAGTGTTTCCCAATGGAAAAACTCCCATTGACTTCCATTATAAGCACCATTTTTTATCCCATTGTAATTAGGCAATTCCAAAGTTCATAGTTAATTTTGTTTAAAATAGGTCAATTTCGTCATATTTACTGTATAGAATAAGATTGGAGAATTTTATTATTGTAGATAAGTGTTTCCTACTGGATTTTGAGACTGTGTTGGGTTCTTAATAAAAATAATGCCTTACACTTGTTATGCGCTTTACAAAGACTCTTAAAGCGCTTACACTGAGGTCATTATTCATTCACTCCACACTTGGTGAAGGTAAGCCACTTTAGTAGCCACAGCTGCCCTGGGGTAGACTGACGGAAGCGAGGCTGCCAGTGTGCGCCATCGGCCCCTCCGACCACCACCGACACTCACACCACTTTCATATTAGGCAATGTGGGTGAAGTGCCTTGCCTAAGGAAAGTTTTTCCTCCCACCGTGGCACCTGGTGTTCCTGTGAGGTCTCCCATCCAAGTACTGACCAGGCTTTGCCCTGCTTAGCTTCTGAGATCTGGGGGGATCAGGCTTTGACAGGCAGGTTTGGCCACAAACCTGCCTGCCTGTGGGGTCTTCTCGTGGGGTCTGGATGAATTAATAGTCCATAACAGAGATGGCCATGAAACATTTACAAAAAGTCAGTATCACCTTCACTGACTACTTGCTAAATATTGTAGAGCATCATTAATAAATAAAGGTATTGGAAACACAAATGTGCATGCAAGGCTGTGTGTGATGTCTGCATGTGCATGAGTGTGTGATGTGTAATTGAGGTGGAGGGACTGAACTTTGCTTTATGCAGAACGTGTGTGTATGAAATACAGTATGTCTGTAATAGCATACTGTCTCTCTCTCTCACTCTCACACACACACACGCACACACACTTCCAAATCATCGTACACACAGTACACACGTACGCAGAAGCCTGCACATGCATGCATGTGCGAACAACCATGCGTGCACATATGCACAGAGAACATGCCTAGACCTCATGTTTCTCATACCTTCATTTATTATGTATTATTATTTATGGTGGTTTGCTTAATTTAGCGAGTAATCAGAGAACTCTAAATACACTTTTTCAAAAAAGCAACAACCGAGAACTCTAGGTTAGTGTAGACTTCTTCGGACTTTGCAAAGCATACACAAACCACTTTCTATTATCCTTGAGAACAAAGTGGAGTTGCAATCTGAATTAAAAATTATAAATATTGTCTAATCTAATTCATTGTTGTTTCAACCTGAAGTGCTGGTTGCACTTTATTCAAATAAAATATGAATGCATTTGCCATTAATTGTTGTTTGCTTCTTTGTTTATATCCATAATTAATTTATACTGATTCCCTTTCAAAAAACGAAAATCTAAGAACATTCCCTGCACTGGCCAGTCTCGAGGTATTTCATTTACAGGTAAACTGAATTAATTTTTGGCAAAAAAGTTACTGTATTGATATAAAGTTACTGAATCGTTTCGGATCGTATTGTTATAACCGAACCAATACCTTGGATCAAATTGGCAACCACAAATCGTGAAATAAATCAAATCGTTATCAAAACGGATCATTACACTCCTACTACTAATGTTAAGTAGTGTTCAGCCCCTTTGCCGTTGAGCCTCTGTCTGCTAACATTTCATTCTTAACATCTCCCATCTCACTGTGCCAACCTCCACCTGTCTATGGATCACCAGCTTCCTGACTGACAAGAGTCGACAGTTGAGGCTGGGGCGCATCACTTCCAGCATCCGGACCACCAGCACAGGCATCCCCGAAGGTTGAGTTTTTCTCTTCTTCTTGTACATGATGACTGCAGCTCAGGGGACCCTTTTATGAAATTCCTGAAGTTTGCAGACAACACGACAGTTATCAGTCTCATCCAGGATGGCAAGGAGTCTACATACAGACGGGCAGATGGGACGTGGACCAGCTGGTCCTCTGGTGTGGTCAGAAGCATCTGGAGCTAAACCTGCTCAAGACTGTGGAAATGACACTTCAGGAGAAACCCCTTCACAATCTTTAACAACACGGTGTCTAATGTGGACCCCTTCCGGTTTCTGCTGCTGAAAGTACTTTGTATCTTTCTCAAGTTTCATTATTTTGTACCGGCGCACTGCCACAATCAATTACATGTAGCGGAAACACTGCCAGCTCGGTGCACCACAGGTACTACGCAGCGACCGGGGCAGAAATTTGAGGTCCTTGTCTGGCCACCCAGTTTGCCATTTTTACCAGCCACCAGCAACACAACTGGGGCCTGCACCTGCACAAGGGTGTCTACACGACCTCGTATTAAAAATAAAAAAAAGGAATCTTCTTGTAACCAGATAAATGCATTGGGAACCACAGTCTAAAGCATGCCAAACGTGTAGGCGGCAACAGTTACTAAAATTCTATCCAATCAGAATCATCCTCTATCATCTCGTCACTTCCAAAAACATAACATGGCACCAGGCTCGTTCTTGTGGACTGACAAGGAGGTAGGATTATGTCTAAAAGTTGATTTAGAATACAAAGTCAACAAGACGCAAGGAAATATTGTCAGTTCTGAGGGCATCCATTTTGTTTCTGATGTAAATACAGGTCGGGTGACAATACCGCATACATTCCGCAGGAGGTGACTTTTATAACCTGAGTTTTCACCAGATCCACACTTGGGCCAGAGGTTTTGAAAACCTTTGTTTTTTTGTGCCGTATGTCTGCGGACACGTGTGGATGATGGGCAAAAACGTGGACCCCTCGTGTTCGGGTGGGAAGCTGTGCACCCCGGTCGACTTGGTGTTTGGACCTCCTCCAGAACCAGATGCAGGCCACACGCTGCCGGCAATTTTCTTGGCATTTGCAGGACCACCCTAATGAGGATAAGCGGTATAGAAAATGAATGAATGAATATATCCTGGACGCTGAGGTTGCGGTGGACAGCTAACTCGCAAGGTGCGGGCTGTGTAGTAGAACACTTCCTGCTTCCCAGCGTTCTTTGCTGGACTGTTTTGTAAATGGCTGCTAAGTTACATGTACAGAGTTTGTATAGTATTGTAGTATGTTGTTTGTTGTCCTTCACTAGTAGTGGTAGTGTCTTGTCTGCTATCTACCTGTTGCATTCCTGTGTGATGTTTTAGGTTCTTTCTTTTGTGACACCATGACTCAGATTGTTATATAGAGTGGTAACTTCCTGCAATTTCCAATGACAAGTTTATTGGGAGTACTTTTGTAGTTCTTGACTCTTTAGCCAAATAAAGAGTTACTTCATTATTTGCTCATGAGCGCCACAATATATAGAAGAGCAATCTATATATGCTGGAAAAAGATTCATTGAGAATGTGAACACGTTGGGTAGTGAAAGGAAAACTCCAAGGACTTAGGTACCAGACTGGAACTGAAGTGTTCTCTGGTGCTAAACTTACTGAGCCTGAATGGCAGCATCTACCTTGCTATCTCATTACATCGTGCTACACACATTGATCTAAGAGGAGCTGCAGCACTCTATAATGTTTTGCACCAGACTTACAAATGAACTTCCTACCTTCAGAATGAAAATAGAGTCACAGATGTTGTACTTGAAGTAGGGTAGCAGTAGCCTGCAGGGGACATATTTATTAAGCCCACTGCTGAGAGTGAAATTAGGATGGCTTTTCTATTATTTGTGAGTTGTCACACCCACACATGCAGGATTGTAGGGCTTGACAGTTGTTCCCAGACTTTTATGTTGGATATTGACCCAGCTTGGGTCGCTCTTTGGAACTTGATATTAACTACGATATTGACTTTCTTGCCAATATACTGATATTGTCCAGCATTTCATGTTTGATACCAATATCAACCAATACCAATGCAGCAGCATTTGTTCTCTCAAATTATGGCACGTCTCATCACATGTAATGAACACTTTATGCTTCTTTTCTGTGATGTTGCTGGATGCATTTCAGAAACAGTAGGTACGAAATTAGACAAATAATGAGGGCTGTCAAATGGTTAAAAATTGTAATCTGATTAATCACAGTTTTCAGAAGAATTAAGCATGATTTATCACCAACTATGCAGCCTGTCTGAAATATAATCAAATAAATATAAAAATCAATATTTACTGTATTTTATTGAAAGAAATGTATAAGACATGGCATGATTTTGATAAATGAACTAAAAAATAAATCACATGACTGAAAACCTATTTACCTAACACTGATTTCTTTAATAGTAGCACAACATTTGAATCATGCCTTAACCTTGCTATTATGAACCATGAGGGGTTGCGTTAAAAGACACTACAAAACGTAGGTTAAATTAAAGTTTGAGTTTATTTTCTGGGATTTCCGAGCATACATAAATGCCACAAATTGTACTTACGCATTAAGAGTTACAAAGTGAGGGATAAGAATGTCCACTTTTCTTTGTCTTTCTGTTTAAATAGACCACACATACACACATAATAAAGTAGTTGTTGTGATGTTTGGAGTGTCCCTGAATGCATCGACAATGAGGAAGTCCCATTCCGAGGCTGCCGCTGATCAACCTAAAGACATGTTTGTGACACGGGAGACACGTACTGTATATGGTATTGAAATTGCACTGCTGTTAATGAATTCAGGTCAGAATAAAGTTACAAATTGGCGTCAGACTCTTTGACTCTATGAGGAGCTACACTGTGCCTGTGTCTGTTGTCATAATGGAGCGCCATTGCTTATCATTATGCGTATGCGTTCATTACGTAAAAAAAATTAACGAAATTAAAGAAATAAATAACGTCGTATTTATTTAAAACATTTTGTCTCAATAAAATACCTCAAATGACCATTCATCCATCCTTGTTCTATACCGCTTATCCTCATTAGAGCCGCGGGTATGCTGGAGCCTATCCCAGCTGACTTTGGGCAAGAGGTGGGGTACACCCTGGACTGGTTGCCAGTTAATCGCAGGGCACATATAGACAAACAAACATTCACACTCACATTCATACCTTTGCAATTAACCTAACATGCATGTTTTTGGAATGTCGGATGAAACCGGAGTAACCGGAGAAAACCCACACACGCACGGGGAGAACATGCAACTCCACACAGAGATGCCCGACAGAGATTCGAACCCTGAACCACCTGACTGTGAGGCCAATTTGCTACCCACTCAACCACCGTGCGGCCTTAAAATGTCCAATAACAAAATAAAAACATGTTTTCCTACCAGCAACAAAGTATGATAAGTTAGTCTTACAAAAATGGACATCAGTTCCAAACTGCAGGTGCCCTCCTTGAAGCCATCTTTACCACCAGGAGCAACATTCCCAGTAGCCTCGAGGAAAACAATACATTTTTGAGGTGATTAACAAGAATAGTGTAGGAAGCTACTTATTAGTAAGTCCTGTTTTTGAAAAAGTTATTTCTATTCTAGGTGGCCATTGGGATTTTAGGCTCAATTTAGAACATCCTTAAGATCCAAAATGCAAAATGTAAATTCTTGTAATTTTTCAACTGGTTTTAAAATTTTGATTGATCCAAATTTTAATATTTTAAATCCTAAAATCTGGAGTGTATATGGAGTCTACATTTATACAGTACGTGCAAACTAACAGGTGGCGCCAAAACACTTCTTCCTAGGCAAGTCCGAGATTTTCTTTGAACGAGCACAAAGCCTTATCTACCGTACATTCTGGACTATAAGCCATTCATGGTTTTACACACTTTAAACCCCGTGTCTTAAATGACGATGTAGCTAATTTATAGTTAAAATGTATAATTTGTAGCAGTTCCTATAATGCTTAGAGTGCAGGTTCAGGCTGTAGTGAACTGGACCCTAATATCACAAAATTAAATTAATTGAATTACTACGGATTCTATACCTATAAGCTGGATACCTCCAACTTATAGGTGGCCTATATATAGTATGTGCAATTATGTTTTCTTTTTAAATTTGGTGTGTACGGCTTATATTCAGGTTTGCGCAACAGTGTGGAATTTACATTATGTCTTAAATCGCTTATTTACCATTTAATATTTAAAACTTTATTTAGAATATCACAAACAGGTTTTCTATGTTCCAACTATAAACATATTTTATTTATAAAGAAGGAATCCTACTTTGCGGAAATTCACTTATTACATTAAGGTCTGAAACCAATTAATCACGATAAAAGAAGTGCCCAATTGGGAATACACGATATTGACACTAACACCTGCACAATGGTGCATACTGTAAATGGAATATAGTAACCTACAGTATCAGTCAAACGTCTGGGATATTGATCTGGTCAGTTAAGTAGCAGAGGGGGTTGTTTATCAGTTTCAGCTGCTTTGTTGTTAATCGAATCAACAACAGGCGCATCAGAGGGGCAACAATGAGACAGACCCCAAAACAGGAATAGTTTTCAAGGTTGAGGCCACTGACTCCTCATCTCTTTTGGCTGATTTTTTACTGACTGACTTTCTACTGCTGTAGTTTTTCTTTTGGCTTGGATCAACATCTCTGTTGATAGCATAGTGCACTACCTGGATGCTACAGAGGTTGCACTAGTAGTCCAACTCCTCCAGGATGGCAGAATCATTGGAAGAAGGTTTGCTATGTCTCCTAGCACTGTCTCAAGAGCATGGAGGAGATTCATAAGGACAGGTAGTTACTCCAGGAGAGCTGGACAGGGCCGTAGAAGGTCCTTAAACCCTCATTAGGATTGGTATCTGCTCCTTTGTGCAAAGAGGATGAGCACTACCAGAGCCCTACAAAATGACCTCAGCAGGCCACTGGTGTGAATGTTTCTGACCAAACAATCAGAAACAGGCTCTATGAGGGTGGCCTGAGGGCCTGACGTCCTGTAGTGGGCCCCGTGCTCACTACCTAGCACCGTAGAGCTTGATTGGCATTTGTCATAGACCAGAATTGGCAACTACGCCACCGGCGCCCTATGGTCTTCACCAATGAGAGCAAGTTCAACCTTGGCACACGCTAAAGATGTGAAAGGGTCTGGAGATGCTGTGGAGAACGTTATGCTGCCTGCAACATCATTCAGCATGACCGGTTTGGTGGTGGGTCCTTGATGGTCTGGGGAGACATATCCCTGGAAGGACACACTGACCTCTACAGGTTAGATAATAGCCCCACATTCACCTGACCTAATGCGCTATATTTTCAAAGTCTTCCTCTAATTTCTTTGAGCAGTATATTTATATTTGCTATTTCAATTGGTTCAAATCTAAATGTGATCATAATGTCAACAAACTTGGCGTATTCAGATTAATATTCCTCACAAACCCAGACAGGAATCCAAATGGGGAAATAGATGCAATTACACAGCCTACACAGAAAGTTCAATTTCAAACTGGCCATTGATTGCTCCATTGATTATTTTTGGTCAGTTGAAGGCAGTTCACCCAGTTTTAAATCTCCGATCTGCCAAACCAACCATGCATCTAAAAGCATGTCAGTTACTTTTAGCTTTTATTTCTAACAAGTACATTTTGCTGAAACACAAAAATGTTTGACGAGATGGATCATGGTGAAGAGGGTTTTGACACTACTTGAGCTACCATCTAAAATGATTAAGGATACAAGAGGAGTAAAAAATATATTTGTCAAGTTGCCAATATTTTCTTATTTCATCCATTTTAATCAATGACGAGGAATCTGGCTGGTAATCTCAGTTCCCTCCCTGACCTGTTAGAAAGTTAATATGGTGCAATTTAGTGACAGCAGTTACACATCCAACACATATGGTGCAATATTATCCTTTCATCACTGCATTTGATCTCACTATACTGCTCAGGGAAATATATGCCTGGCACTTTTGCTGCTGTACGCAAGATGCCAGCTTTGTCTGGCTGATGTGAAATGCTGAACAGGTTAGCATAGTTTTTTTTTTTTTTTTTGCTTTAAACAGCAACTGCTGTTGTGGCTTCCATTTGCACTCAACCAGAACACAGGGAAGATTGTTAACCAGGCACGTGGAAACTTTAGAATTAAATTCTGGGAATACATTTGAATTTGACGTGACTCCAGATGTTGAATTGAATGTGAATTACAGGAAGTTGAACTGAATTCAACGCAATTCAGAGACATTATTTCTCATCAGATGTCATGAGAAATACTTTTAACATACATATTTCCTCCAAATGGATATACAGACAGATATACAGTGCTCGTGTGAACACTAATGATTACTAATTAGTGCTCGTGGGAACTCCTCCCTGAGTCACCACCTTATCATGGTGGAGGAGTTTGCGTGTCCCAATGATCCTAGGAGCTAAGTTGTCGGTGGCAGTCATGCCCCTGACAGGGTCACCCATAACAAACAGGTCCTAGGGGAGGGACCAGACAAAGAGTGATGAATAATACAATTGGACTTCGTTTTCCCTCGTCTAGACGCGGGTCACCGGGGCCCCCCTCTGGAGCCAGGCCCGGAGGCGGGGGACAATGGCGAGTGTCTGGTGGCCGGGCCTGCACCCATGGGGCCCGCTCGGGCACAACTCGAAAAGGTAACATGGGTCCCCTCTCCCATGAGCTTACCACTCGTGGGAGGGGCCAAAGGGGTCGGGTGCAAAGAGAGCTGGGTGGCGCCTGGAGGCAGAGCCCTTGGCGGTCCGATCCTCGGCTACAGAAGCTAGTTGTCGGTATGTGAAATGTTACCTCTCTGGCGGGGAAAGACCCTGAGCTGGTGCGTGAGGTGGAGAAATTCCGGCTAGATATAGTTGGACTCACCTCAACACACAGCAAGGGCTCTGGAACCAGTCCTCTCGAGAGGCGCTGGAGATTCATTCCACTCTGGTGTGGCCGGCAATGAGAGGCAACAAGCATGGGTGGCAATTCTTGTTGCCCCTCGGCTCCAAGCCTGCACGTTAGAGTTTAACCCAGTAAACGAGAGGGTAGTTTCCCTACGCCTTCGGGTGGGGGGACGGGTCCTGGCTGTTGTTTGCGCTTTTGCGCCAAACAGCAGTTCAGAATACCCGCCCTTTTTGGAGTCCTTAGAGGAAGTACTAGAGAGTGCTCCCTCGGGGTATTCCCTTGTTCTGCTGGGTGACTTCAACACTCATGTTGGCAACGACAGTGAGACCTGGAGAGGTGTGATTGGGAGGAACGGCCCCCTGATCTTAACCCAGGCGGTGTCATGTTATTGGACTTCTGTGCTCGTCACGGATTGTCTATAACGAACACCATGTTCAAGCATCAGGGTGTCCACATGTGCACTTGGAACCAGGACACCCTGGGCTGCAGTTCGATGATTTGACTTTGTGGTTGTGTCGTCGGACTTCGATCAGAGCTGTGGCTGTAAGGTTGTCGGTGCCTGTTGTGGCGGTAATCCCAGAACCCATTGGTGGACACCAGTGGTGAGGGTTGAGGTCAAGCTGAAGAAAGAGTCCTATCAGTCAGTCTTGGCCCATGGGACTCTGTAGGCAGCTGACAGTTACCGGAAGGCCAAGCGGTCTGCAGCTCTGGCGGTCGCTGAGGCAAAAACCCGGACATGGGAGGAGTTCGGTGAGGCCATGGAAAACGACTTCCGGATAACTTCAAAAAGATTCTGGACCACCATCCGCCGTCTCCAGCGGGGGAAGCAGTGCACAGTCAACACCATGTATGGTGGGGACGGTGTGCTGCTGAACTTGACTCGACATGTTGTGGACCGGTGGAGGGATTTACTTTGAAGAAGACCTCAATCCCACCGACACGCCTTCCAACATGGAAGCAGTGCCTGGGGACTCTGAGTCGGGTTCGCCAATCTCTGGGGCTGAGGTCACAGAGGTGGTCAAAAAGCTCCTTGGTGGCATCCTGGGGTGGATGAGATCCACCCGGAGTTCCTTAAGGCCCTGGATGCGGTGGGCGTGTCTGGGTTGACACGACTCTGCAGCATTGCGTGGACGTCGGGTTGGTGCCTCTGGATTGGCAGACCGGGGTGGTGTTTCCGCTTTTTAAGAAGGGGGACCGGAGGGTGTGTTCTTACCATCGTGGGATCACACTCCTCAGCCTTCCCGGTAAGGTCTATTCAGGGGTTCTGGAGAGGAAGATCCGCCGGTGAGCCAAATCTCGGATTCAGGAGGAGCAGTGTGGTTTTCGTCCTGGTCGTGGAACTGTGGACCAAATCTATACTCTCGGCAGGGTCCTTGAGGGTGCATGGGAGTTTGCCCAACCAGTCTACATGTGTTTTGTGGACTTGGAGAAGGCATTCAACTGTGTTCCTCAGGGAAAACTGTGGGGAGTGCTCCGGGAATATGGGGTATCGGACCACCTAATCCAGGCGGTTCGTCCCTGTATGACCGGTGTCAGAGTTTGGTTTGCATTGCTGGCAATTAGACGGACCCGTTTCCAGTGAGGGTTGGACTCCGCCAGGGCTGCATTTTGTCACCATTTCTTTTCACTACTTTCATGGAAAGAATTTCTAGGCGCAGCCAGGGCGTTGAGGGGTTTCGGTTTGGTGGCCGCAGGATTCGATCTCTGCTTTTTGCAGATGATGTGGTCCTGTTGGCTTCATCGAGCAGTGACCGTCAACTCTCACTGCATCGGTTTGCAGCTGAGTGTGAACCAGTGTCTGCAGTGATGCGGACTCTGCACTGGTCTTTCGTGGTGAAAAGAGAGCTGAGCCAAAAGGCAAAGCTCTCGATTTACCGGTCGATCTACGTTCCTACCCTCACCTATGGTCATGAGCTTTCAGGAGTGACCGAAAGGACAAGATTGCGGGTACAAGCGGCCGAAATGAGTTTTCTTCGCAGGGTGGCTGGGCTCTCCCTTAGAGATAGGGTGAGAAGCACTGTCATCCGGGATGTACTCAGAGTACAACCGCTGCTCCTCCGCATTGAGAGGATCCAGATGAGGTTGCTCGGGCATCTGGTTAGGATGCCTCCCGGACGCCCTCCTGGAGAGGTGTTCAGGGCACGTCCAACCGGTAGGAGGCCTCGGGGAAGACCCAGGACACGTTGGTGAGACTATGTCTCTTAGCTGGCCTGGGAACGCCTCGGCATCCGCTGGACGAAGAGCTGGACGAAGTGGCGGGGGAGAGGGACTTCTGGGCTTTCCTGCTTAGGTTGCTGCCGCCGCGACCCGACCTCGAATAAGCGGAAGAAAATGGATGGATGGATGGATGCTCGTGTGAATCAAAAGGCGACCTTGAAAAATATCAATCTTTGACCCATAATTTCTTTAACATTAATGAACCAATCAATTATGCTCAATATTTCAATTAAATTAATATAAAAAGCTTGGTGTTTTTAAGTGTGCAGGACTAGGGGGTACATGGCTTTAGGTCAAATGTCTGAAGGGGTACGCCACTGATTTCAGCAGAATTGATATTTCTGTATGCTCTGCGACTGACTGGCGACCAGTCCAGGGTGTACCCTGACTCTCGTCCGAAGCCGGCTGGGTTGGGCTTCAACATACCCCTGAAACCCTAATGAGTTTAAGCGGCATAGAAAATGCATGGATGGATGGATGGATGATAGTTCAGCATTAGCAGATCCACACACCAATAGAGAGAACAGTGGAGGCCACTTATTCACATACTTCAGAGACAAACAACATCACAGCAGCAGGTTTTGAGTTCAGAAGTGAATCAATCATAAGGCCATTCTATTACAAGAATTCTAACAAATAAGCGAAAAATTAATTATTCAGCTCAAAGTAATGTAAAATTCATGTTGTGCATTGTATGGCTTATTTCATCAAAAGTGAAGGAGTTATTAGAATGTCGCTACAAAGCCTCAACACCTTTATATCCTACAGTGCAGAAATTTCCCAGAGGGCATTTTTATTCATGAAGTATAGTTCTACACTATATGGTTCACTTGATAGTATGATAAATGAGAAAGAGAAGTATCTAGGGACCTTCGTGTTGAATCGTCAAAGGCGGTTGAATTCAAAAGCATGTTTGCCTTGGGCTTACCCAAACTGGCCTCCCCTGAAGAAAGATGTGACTAATATATTCACAAAGTTTAAAAACAAGCATTATTTTAAGGTTGAACTCACAGAGCACATGTGCACTTCTATATATTATACAAGGTCCCGCACAATAATGTTCCCCACACAGCGATCCTAGAAATCATTGTTGAAAAATCTTAACCTTGGTTAGTGTCATTAATCCATTCCAGTATGTCCGAATCTAATCAAAACCTCATTAAAAAAAACACTCACACAGTAGCCACTCAGGGGTTACGTCACATGCAACAAATTGCCACAGAGCGCCCTGAAAGAGTACCCAAATGCTGCTCATGTCGTTAAAAAACAATAAAAACCAGAAAATTTGCATTGCTTTCTAAACAAAAACAAAAAAAATGGATGAGCAGGACAGGATGTGAGAACAGGTCTTTTCCTGGGAAATCAGAATGTTTGGAGAACCAAAAGTATTTTGTCCTGAGAACAACGGAGTCAACAAACTGATACAAGATATACCATCACAGCATCACAGTTTTATCACAACTCTACATTATCCCATTAAAAAAAAGTATTTTGTCATACCTACTTCATCATGTACAACTCATTTGAAAACAATAGAAGGGGCAGAAGTTTCTGTCATTTATATTGGCTTAATTTGTGAAATGTGTGAAATATCTGGTGCATTACGCTGTTACAAAGCCACGGTGATAAACCCACTCAAAGATTTTTTTCTTTCGTCGTTTTGTTTTTGTGCTTTCCATTTGACTTCATTACACTGTCACCACTTCATTACTGCAACATCCCTCCCCAAACTCTCTTTTCTCGCCCACATTGTCCCCGGGGCTGGCCATTGCCCTTTAACCCCAAACACTTAATTAAAGTAATGCTCAACAAATTTGCTTCACTGCCTTGTTGGTGGATGCAGCATATGTCAAGCCAACCTGGTACTGCACCCACTTAGAAGGCCAACGCTGAAATTGAGTCCCTTGAGGGCCCCTGCATATGCCAGTCCTTTTCAGAATTGGACCTGAATACAATTACCCAGGAATGCGCTCCAAATTTAGATTCACTGGGGAATGGAGGTAGCTTTAGAGAAAAGTAGAACAAGTGATGGTTTTGAAACATTTGAAGGTCTTTTAAAGAGAAATTGTTAACACAAATACACAGTTTAAAAAAAATAACTGTAGTTATACCGCACATTAAAAGTATAAGTAATTAAGAAACACGCGTAGTGTGATATTTTTTTCATGACTATGCAGTATATATAAAAAAATAATGTTTTTTCATTGTCAAACCTTAACCATTTAACTCAGTTTATAATTATGGAAATGTTTATTTAAAAAATGTTATGTCACTTTCAAAATAACAGTGCATCCTATTTTAACAAAACAAAAACTATTTAAATTAGGATGCGCACAAGTTTGCACAAGTGTTCACAACTCACACCAATGCCTGGCCTGCACGGTGGCCTAATGGTTAGGAGTCAGGAGCTCAAATCTTTGTATGGAGTGTGCATGTCCATCCTGTTTGTGCATGGGTTTACTCTATGTACACTGGTTTCCTCACACATCCCAAAAATATGCATGTTAGGTTAATTGACTCTAAATTGCCCAATGGTATGAATATGAATGTGACTGATTGTTTGTCCATATAATCCCAAAACCCCAAACACTTGATGAATGTAATGCTTGTATTTGCTTCACTGTCTGGTTGATTCTGAAAAGGACTGGCACATGAGTCTCCAGTTAATGTAACATGCATATTTTTGGAATGTGGGAGGAAGCCAAAGAAAACCTACGCACGCAAAGGGAGACCATGCGAAGTCCATACGGAGATGCCCTACACAGATTTAAACCCAGATCTCCTGACGGTGTGGCCAATATGCTATCCACTAGGCCACAGCGCAGCCTTATAATAATCCATCTATGTTCTATGCCGCTTGTCCTCACAAGAGCCACGGTAGTATGCTGGAGCCTATTCCAGCTGACTTTGGTCCTGGACTGGTCCCTAGCCAATCACAGGGGACATATAGACAAACAACCATTCATACCTATGAGCATTTTAACATAACAGAAAATAACATGGGTGGTGCAAGTTCAGGTGATGGTGGAAAATATAGCAGTGGGGCTTACTTTAGCCCTGCTGCCTAACTAAAAGTAAAATATAACAATAAAAGTATGATAGTAGTTTAATGACTTCATTTAATAACTTAAACCATTAGTATGGTTTTAAAACAGAGGTGTTCTAAATATAGCACAGAGAGCCTCCATTCAGTGACAATGACATGGCTGGGGCATTGTCTTCTACCTGAAAGACAGATTTTTTTGGAGCATATTTTGTGGAGTTTTCTGCTCACCTTAAACCAAGGGTGTCAAACATATGGCCCGCGGGCCGAATCCGACCTGCCTTGGGGTTTGGTATGCCCCGGGGGATAAATCGGCAGTATTAAAAAAAAAAGAATGAACTTACTGTAATTTTCTTTAAAATCTGCAGTTCCTATATTGTCTGCCAGGGCCGATGCGTTTTAGTGAGCGCAGACAACATGAAAGCAACACTGCAGCAGAACTAACAACAGGAGGTCTGTTGGCGGCAGTTGATTCTATCACATCATCCACTTTTTCCATTGGCACCCTCATCAGCAAAATGTCTTTGTCAAAAAGGAGAAAAATGGACACAGAGTGTCGAATTTTTCAAGAAAAATGGACATGTTCTTATATGTTCACAGAGGTGAATGGGAAACCTGTGTGCCTGGTGTGCAAGCGGCAAGTTTCGGTGCGTAAAAAATACAATATTTGGCGCCGCTATTGAAACTCAGCATGGTGAAAAATACAACAGCTTGCACGGTGGACTGAGAAAACAGAAAGTAAATCAAATGATGGTGCATCTGAGGAAACAGCAATCTGTTTTCACCCTGAGCCGAGAAGCCAGGGATGCTGCGGTGAAAGCCAGCTACCTAATATAAATGGCATGTTTACGTTCTTTATGCTCCGTTATTCTTTCATTTATTTTGAAGAACATGTAATTCTGCCACCGGATGTTGGTACGCTTTTATTTTGGTGGGACAGGTTTTCTTTTTCCTCCGTGTGAAAAGTGAAACCTTGCTTGCATTCCCGCACGACAATGTGCTCTCGTATTTTCTCAGGTAAAAGTTGTTTACACCGATTGTTTGTCGAAACTTAGTGAGAAATCCGTTTATGAAAAACTGTGTATTCATTACATTGTTCATATTTGAAGTAGTTAGAAAGTTTCCGGCGGTGAAAAGTCCACCTGGATGGTAGGCTAACGTGGAAGACTACCTTGTGTTTAAGCTAGCGCCCTTGGAAGGCGGAATGAGGTATGAAAAGGCTAGTAGTATATCAAAAACTGCATGCCAAAGGCTGCCGAAATTGTGTGTCCCGAGAAGCGACATGCAATATTACCAATGGTGTGCCATACCACAGGAGGTACAATGGTCAAGTACAGGTGCTGTACTCAAGCGCTTCTTTGAATTATGTGGCAAAGTCGGTTAATTCATGGAGAAAAAAGATAAAACTGTATACTGTAAAGGAATTATAGTGCCCACTATAGCTCAGCACCTTGGGTTTATGGTTGACATCACAGAGCACTTGAATAATAAATAATAAAAGATATGTGTGCAGCAAGTGTTAATTCTGATGTGAAACGGTGCAAAAACAAGATTGTATGGTTGTTGAGGGAGTTTGAGAAACGATTTCAGGTTTTCCGCAAACTGGAGACATTTAGTCCATTATTTTCTATGCCGCTTATCCTCATTAGGGTCGCGGGTATGCTGGAGCCTATCCCAGCTGGCTTTGGGTGAGAGGCGGGGTACACCCTGGACTGGTCGCCAGTCAATCGCAGGGCACATATAGACAAACAAACATTCACACTCACATTCATACCTATGGACAATTTAGAGTCGCCAATTAACCTAACATGCATGTTTTTGTAATGTGGGAGGAAACCGGAGTACCCGGAGAAAACCTACGCTTGCACGGGGGGAACATGCAAACTCCACACAGAGATGACCAACGGAGATTTGAACCCAGGCTTCCAGATCTGACAGTGTGGCCAACGTGCTAACCACACAACCACCGTAAAATATTTATATTAAATGAAGTTATATTAATGCTCATTAGTGAGAAAACTTGCTCACAAAGGTACTGTAGATGGTCCCAAACACGGACAACATTTTTGCCGGCAATGCTGTCAATGTAGGATAGCCTGGTAGAGGGTACTTGTAAAATGCGTCCAAGCCCACAGAGGCAAATTTGTCGTTCAATTCTACATCTCAAGGCAAATCAACGATTTCATGTTGCATATCAGCGGGCAAATCAGAAACTCTGACTGTGAATGGTGAGTGAAAAATTGCACATTCTGAACTCGAGACAGAATTTCAATAAAACTTAATTTAATTTAGATTGAATTTAGATTTTTTAAATTGACTTCTTCTTTGCACTAATTATTAGTATTAGTCACTAATTCAAATAAAAAAGTGGACTTATTGTTAGTTCTATGTAATTTTGCAATGGGTTTACTGGCCCGGACCGCTTGAGATCAGATTGGGCTGTTTTCGGCCCCCATACCAAAATGAGTTTGACACCCCTACCTCATACTGTACTGTATACTTGATCAACTGGGTAGCACGTTGGTCGCACAGTCAGGAGGTTCAGGGTTCGAATCTCCGTTGGGCATCTCTGTGTGGAGCTTGCATGTTCTCTCCGTGCGTGCGTGGGTTTTCTCCGGGTACTCCGGTTTCCTCCCACATTCCAAAAACATGCATGTTAGGTTAATTGGCGACTCTAAATTGTCCACAGGTATGAATGTGAGTGTGAATGGTTGTTTGTCTTTGTTTGTCTATATGTGCCCTGCGATTGGCTGGCGACCAGTCCAGGGTGTACCCCGCCTCTCGCCCAAAGTCTGCTGGGATGGGCTCCAGCATCCCCGCGACCCTAATGAGGACAAGCGGTATAGAAAATGAATGAATGAACTTTTTTTTTTTTTTCTCTGTTGACTGGAGAGGATGTACAAGGCAAGAGCTCTGGTGAGGATACTATAAAGTACAACTATTTTGGTGCTTTTCTGAATACATTTCATAAACACAAGATTGCAACTGGTAGCGGATTCCCTCAACCTTACCTTGGATTGGCAAAAGGTACAGATTCCTTGAAAAAAACAAGTTAGATGTGCTGAAAGCTGCTAGGAAGCCAAGCTAATCGGCTAATCACTGAAGTTTAAAGCAGTTAAATGACATCAACAACGACATCAAGGCCCTGTGTGAAAAAGTGATTGTCCCCCCCCCC
>QODF01000011.1:1572384-1589757 GCA_024372805.1 Oostethus manadensis
AAGCCCTGACCTAAATCCCATTGAGATGCTGTGGCATGACCTTAAGAAGGCGCTTCATGCTAGAAAACCCTCAAATAAAGCTGAATTACAACAATTCTGCAAAGATGAGTGGGCCAAAATTCCTCCAGAGCGCTGTAAAAGACTGGTTGCAAGTTATCGCCAACGTTTGATTGCAGTTATTGCTGCTAAGGGTGGCCCAACCAGTTATTAGGTGCCGGGGCAATTACTTTTTCACACAGGGCTGTGTGGGTTTGGATTTTTTCTCCCTAAATAATAAAAATATTCATTTAAAAACTGCATTTTGTGTTTACTTCTGTTATCTTTGACTAGTATTGAAGTGTGTTTGATGATCAGAAACATTGTGTGTGACAAACATGCAATGGAATAAAAAGTCAGGAAGGGGGCAAATAGTTTTTCACACCACTGTATATATGTATGTATGTATGTATGTATGTATGTATATATACATATGAATGTATATGTGTATGCATGTACAGTATATACACAGTATGTATGAGTATGTATTAGCAAATCATGTGAGAAGGGGGTAGGATTAATTAAGCTTTGCATCTTCCTACTCCTTTTTGGACATGTAGAACTGATGAATGTAACATGAACAATTCTTTGTACAATGTATGCATGTTCAAAACATATTAAACCAAACCAAACTTAGAAACTAAAAATCTATTAATTTCAAAGATAAACATTTGAATTAAATTTGCCTTACTTAACAGGTTAGAAAAAGCTGTTGCACCTCCACTTGAAGTTTCATATTATACAAGATGTAATTCAAATGACTTTTTGTGCCACTTTTGGCCTCCTCCCATTTCTTACGAGTTCCTCCTCTATTGCAATAAAGTTAAGAGGTGCCACATCAATCTTAATCAGCAAAGTTAAATGTATTTAAATAACAAACAGGAATGAACATTAGTATCCCGCTTGCACATGATTGGAAATGATGGCTGTGTATTTATGCGACCCATCACATCACAAAGTGCCTCTGGCATGAAATGCAGAAAGAATCATTTAATTAACCTTTTAACTGCCGTGACACATAATACTGTACACAGATGTGCAAGATTTCACCAAGTAATAAGTGGAAAATGAAGATAGAGCGCACTAACATGACACTGTGGATTGTGTACAGCTAGGGAAAAAGCTTTAAAGAGTGACTTACTTTAAAACATTGTGTGCTTAGAGCCACTTTGTATGCTCACTTTGTGCAACATAATGTTGCTTAATTTCAAGGCCCTTCAATTTTTTTCTGCCGTCTGATTATATGTAGCTGCTATTACAGTATAGTTTCACACAATATATTGAAAGCGAAATACAGCTCTACTTACAAGAACAATATGTGGATAATTACTACCAATTTTTGAACATGAAAAGATCTACATAAGTTGTCACATTGGCAGCATTTTGTCTTCTCTTTGTCCTGCATTTTGCTGTGGAAATGTGTGATATTATATGGTCAGATCTGCCTGGATCACCGGTTTGACTGATGCGTCAAGCTGACAAACAAACCAAAGCCTGCTTGTGTGAAGATGCTGAGCTTGCGACAGCAATAAAGGAATGGTGTTGGTTGCATCTTTTGGCAGGTGGGGGTGCTGGATGAGTGGGTTGAAGTTCATTTTGTCCAGATTGGAGACATACTGTATGTTTTGCTGAACTTGCACATGCCCTATCCTAACGACACTGGTTGTGACTGCATTTTTACCACAGGTCTACCACGGTAATTTCAACTATGATAACTCCAATGTTTTGGTTCAACCTGAGCTTTAATTAAAAAAAAAAACCTACAACAAAGTAATGTGGTTCATGTTTACAATAAATAAGGGTGATGGGGGGGGCGGCGCACGGTGGCTGAGTGGTTAGCACATTGGCCACACAGTCAGGAGATCTTGAAAACCTGGGTTCAAATCTCCGTTGGGCATCTCTGTGTGGAGTTTGCATGTTCTGTGTGGGTTTTCTCCGGGTACTCCGGTTTCCTCCCACATTACAAAAACATGCATGTTAGGTTAATTGGCGACTAAAATTGTCCAAAGGTATGAATGTGAATGTTTGTTTGTCTATATGTGCCCTGCGATTGACTGGCGACCAGTCCAGGGTGTACCCCGCCTCTCGCCCAAAGCCAGCTGGGATAGGCTCCAGCATCCCCGTGACCCTAATGAGGATAAGTGGTACAGAAAATAAATGAAGGGTGATGGGTGTGCTGTACACTTTGCCCACTGTTCAGAGATGTTTTTTCCATGTTGGCCTTTACAAACCATCTGTTTGTTTTTGTGAAACAGGAGTAAAACGTAATCTGTATGTGAGCATGAACTAATGAAGCCTGCTTGGGTGTGAGGTGAAACATCTTCTAAGACAACATAAACAGTCAAGTCAATGTCCCAGTAGACCGTTTGCAGTACTTTAGAGACAAACAGCATTTCCTTTAAATTTTAAAAAATGGGGGAAAGTAGGTAAATGGTAAAAAGTAACACTAACACAAATTGCAAAATGCAATGGTGTTTGCCGCTTTCTTTATTTCTTTCTATTTTTTGCATGTTTGTCACACTTAAATGTTTCAGATCATAAATCAAATTTAAATATTAGTCTGAAAACTTAACAGAAAATTGATTTTTTAACTTATTTTTTGAACTATTAAAGGAGAAAAATTAAAACTTGCATGGCGCTGTGTGAAAAAGTGATTGCTCCCAAACCTAACTGGTCGGGTCACCCTTAGCAGTAAAAACTGCAATCAAGCATTTGAAATAACTTGCAAAGAGTGTCTTACAGTTCTGTGAAGGAATTTTGGCACAGTTGGCACAGTTTTCAGAGCTGTTAATTGAATGAATTCAGCCACATAGGAGAGTTTTTGAGCATGAACTGCCTTTTTAAAGTCCTGACACAGCATCTCATGAGGATTTCAAGTCAATACTTTGAATATGCCACTCCAAAGTTTTAATTTTGTTTTTATTCAACCATTCAGGGGTGGAATGGCCGGTGTGTTTTGGATCAATGTCTTGCTCTAGAGCCAAAGTTTGTTTCAGCAGGAAGTAATCAACAGATGGCTGGATGTTCTCTGTCGGGATTTATTGGGAGACAGCAGAATTCATGGTTCCATTTATCAGAGCAACTCTTCTAGGTCCTGAAGAAGAAAAATAGCCCCAGAGTATCATACTACCACCACTATATATTACTGTTGGTATGATGTTGTTTTTCTGAATTGTGGTGTTACTTTTGCGCCAGATGTAATGGACACACACCTTCCAAAAATTTCAACTTTTGTCTCTTGAATATTTTCCCAACGGTCCTGGGGATCATCAAGATCATCAAGATGCTTTCATCATTCTTTCCCACAGGGGCCATGTAGGTTTGCTTTTTTTGTCTCCCTCAATAATAAAAAGCTTCATCTAAAAACTGCTTTTTGTGTTTAGTTATGTTGACTGACAACATATCTGAACATTTAACATTGAAGCGTGACAAACATGTAAAAAAAAAGAAATTAGGAATGGGGAAAATACTTTTTCACACCCCTCTGTATATAAATGTATAAATATAAATTTAAAGGTTCCACTGTTCATTTTGAAAAATTGCCTTTCATTTAGCAGACTCAACATGCACAGTGCATCATATGATGTTATTTAATTGCAGTTCCAGTTTTTTCTGTAGATTTAATTCACTTTGGCCTCCCTCAACGTCTCATCATCATGCAGCACACAAGAAGCATTGCAAAATTCCTTCTCCAACTTTGTTAACATGCTGCCACATATTTGAACACTGAATTAGTATTTAAATAAATTTAGCCAAATAATGTGGATGGAGGCAGCATACATTATGCAGATTAGGCAATGCCATTCAAGAAGAACTAACATGGTACAGTGCAGTCAGCCACAGTGATATCTACTGTATGTATAGACATTTTCATTTACAGTGGGGAGCATCTGAGGTCTGTTGATTTGCTCCACCATGCCTTTGGGGGATTCACTTTTAATCATTTTACCACTGATGTACAAGGTGAAATTAAACCATTTTACTTCTGTGCAGAGATGGAGGAATTCATAAAAGGGTACACCATGATTGTGAAGAGCAGTAAAATGTTATGCAAATTGCAAATGGTTAAGGTAATTTTTAAAAGGTTATTTTGATGTATAATTGGGTGCTTTGTGGTATTAGGAATAATACTGTTATTAATTTTCTTTTTTTTCATTTAAGGAGTGTTATAAAGACATCTCTGTGGTGATATTTCTGAATAAAAAATGTAAACCCTAATTGCCATTTTGTCATGCATTTGTCATCGGTATTGCCATTTTCTGGCAATACCGGTATTGACACATTCTGGCACTTGATTGCAGTGCTTGTTTTTTTTACATAAGTCTTCTCTTTGTGTTTTTTTTCATGGCAACCTTTTATGTTGCTGTTGCTTTTTGTTATTATATTTCACCCGTGACTTTTTCCACATCTGTGTAGTGGCAAAATCAATATCAAATTTTGCTACGTATTGTTGCAATTATTTTTTTGTGAACTCTTCACCTCTTATTGTTGTTTCATCACCCAGCTAGATGTGTTCAGGTCAGTCTGTCCACGCTATCTCGCAGCTGACACTTCCAGAGGAACGGGAGTGTCAAAAAATCCTCACTCATGTACCTTCACACTGATTATATATGCTTGTTTGTGTCTTTGTTCCATGCACTTTAGGACAAACGCTACTGCTCTCTTTTCTATTGTGTCTCGAAGCTTTGATAACATAGTAGACAAAAGACAACTAAGTTTCTGCTGACAACCCTTAATGATAGAACAATTGCCAGAACAACTGTTCAGTAAATAAAAATTCAATTTTATTGATATAGCGCCAACAGAAAAAATCTCAAGGCTCTTTACACATGGAGCAGGTCTTGACCATGCTTCTCATACATTTAGGTGAAATCAGCTAGAGCTCAAATGAGCAAGCACCCTTGCAACGAAGACAGGGAAACCTCCGCCGAGGGGAGAAGCAAGGCTCTTTGTGGTATTGCGGGTTGTGCTTCTTATGCTGAATTGTTAAACTTCACTTTGTGGACACTGCTCTGGGGTCCAACTTTTTGGTCGTACCGAACAGTTCAGCCAATACGAGCAGTTTAGCCTGACAATGTCTAGCCAAGGCAAACTCATTAAGCAACATGATTTCACTGTTGGAGTAGAAATTCTGAGCAACGTATGTGTTGTGTGTTGTTCAAATAAACCACACTATCTTACCTAAGTGACAAGCCTCAGTTCCCGGTCATATGGGTAACTCTGATCCCACCATTGCATTTCTGGTGGTTCTTTCTGCTCTCCACTTTACCTCATCCCACTCGTTATGCTGGTGAACTTGGCTCCTGTGAACTGTTCCTTCATCAATGTTCCATGATTTTTGAGCGGAAGCCAGTTCCTTCTGGCAGGGAATTCCAAGGTTGCTTTTATTATGAGTTTGTTGACCGATAAGGCGTTCGCCTGTATTATAGCAATTAGCTCCTCCAATCTCACTTTTTTAGCTGACATGAATACATTTTGATCATCTACTCCAGGGAAAAAAATCAGCTATGTGGTTGCTGGATAACACCCAATAGAACCATTCCCTTTCCGGATACACCATCCATTTCTATGTGCTAGCTGCCGAGAAAGGCTACGATGACGCTGCATTGAGTGGGATTGGATTTTCCACAGACTTAAGGCTTAAGTCTAAAATCAAGAATGAACTCGCCACCACAGCCTTGGAGCAACTCATTAGCCTGGCCATTAGGCTGAATAGTCACCTGCAGGACAGAGAGGGAGAAGGTCCACGAGCATCATGTTTCCTAGCAACTTGAACTTCCTTCTACGGGTGAGACAGCTACGAGGCATTCTTCCATCACATGTCTTCATCGTTCTTATCCTCTCATGATTCACCCTGTGAATTCCACGGAGTAGTTTATGCAACTTGGAGGAGGTCGACTGACAGGACAGGAAACTCCAGTTATGCCTTCATTGCAACAGTTTAATCACCGTCTAAATGTTTTGTTGAGGCTGATGCATAAGATATAAGAAAGGGATTTGTCTTTTCCCGGCATTCTCTGCCTGACCAGTATCTTCATTCCTGCACTTTATGCTGTATTTCTCATTGCGTTAGTCTTGCTGACAGGCATGGGCTGCTGGCCATCGTACTGGCTTTTGGGGAGTGGAGGCATTGACTGGAGGGTGCTGCCATTCTTTTTTGTTGTAACTGATCACAGGAACTTGGGCTACAGTAATAATAATAATAATTCATTTAATTTAACAGCGTCTTTTTCAACACTCAAGGACACTTCACAAACATTAAAATACATAAAACACTATAGGTAGCACAAAAACAGACAAAAACATCAGTACAGAAAAAGGAAGTTTAGGATCAGAGGGAAAAGGCTGTCCTAAACAGGTAGGTTTTGAGTCTGGTTTTAAACATGGGCAGAGAGTCTATGTTGCGGAGGTTGGATGGGTGAGGGTTCCAGAGCTGAGGGGCAGAGTGGCTGAAAGCTCTGCACCCCATGGTGATGAGACGGGCAAAGGGGACAGAGAGCTGAAGAGAAGTGGAGGAGGGGAGGGAGCGAGAAGGAATTGTCACATGAAGGAGGTCGGAAAGGTAGGGCGGAAAGAAATTCTGAAGGGCCTTAAAAGTATACAGAAGAATCATGAAGTGAGTTCTGAATTTGAAGGGGAGGCCAGTGAAGTTGCTGAAGGACCCAGGTGATGTGGTGGAAGGAGGGGGTTTTAGTGATAATGGGGGCAGCTGAATTCTGGACCAGTTGAAAGTTATGGAGAGATTTGAGAGGAAGACCAGAAAGGAGGGAGATACAGTAATTTAAACGCAACGTGACAAGGCTGTTTACAAGGACGGAAGCAGAGTGGACTGTGAGGGAAGGGCGGAGGCGGTTTATGTTACGAAGATGGAAATAGGCAGGCCGAGTAATTTAATTGATGTGTGACTGAAATGATAAAGAGCTATCAGATATTATGGTCTGGACCTGGGCGACCACGTTCCAGAACCTATCACACCTGTGGCCTGCCTTGTTGGAGTATTTCAGTGGGAGGTGGATAAAATAGTTGTATGCCGCCAAAGATGTTCAACCAGATGGTCTTTCCAACAATCTGTCCCTGAAGAAGTGTGGATAAACATAGTCCAGTGGGAAGGTCAAGACATTCATTTCGATTGCGATACCTCTTGTCCATACCAGGGTCGTGGATATGCTGGATCATATCCCAGCTGACTTTGGCCCAGAATTGGGATTCACCCTGGACTGGTTGCCAGTTAATCACAGGGCACATATAGACAAACAACATTTAGACAAAACATTCACACCTATGGACAATTTACAGTTTCCAGTTCACCTATCACGTCTATTTTAGGAAGTTGAGAAGAAGCTGGACTATGCGGAGAAACTCAACAGAGATGTTCTAAAGGAGATACTAACCCACATCTTCTGACTGTAAGGGCCAACCTGCTAACCACTAAGCAAATTTGCGGCCGTCCAGTGGGAACACAAGTTGAAAATTGCTTGAACCGCACCTAGTTTTTAATTTCCTGGTCATTCTGATGTCCTACAGTGACCAAAGAGGTTCTTGCTGCCTGCTCTGTCTGCACCTGGAGTAAGCCCTAACATCAACCCCATGCTTGCCTTTTTTGTAGGTCCTTGGTCACACATTGTGTTGGATGTTATGACTGGTCCTCCTCAAGAGAGTTGTACCGTCATCTTCAATGTCATTGACAGATTTTCCAAGATGGCTCTCATTATCATCGTCACCTATCAATTATCATCAACTATTTTCATCTTTGGAAACTGCCCGCCTTCTTATCAGAGATTTTTTTCATACTTATGACATACCTCGTGACTTGGTTTCGGATAGAGAAATCAAAAGATTGGACAGAGGAGAACCAGGTGAATGAAGGCTCCTTCAACATAGCAACAGTAGGACAATTCCAATGTCCTACAATCAAAGAAGGTGGCTGTAGAAAGCAACATTAGCGACACTTGCAAAGAGCATAGAAAGGTATTTTTTAAATGCGATATGCGATATGTAGTGAGAGCAGGGAACAGGTGGAGGACAAGCTTGAGGGGTGGAGGTTTGCCCTGGAAAGGAGAGAAAAAAAGGTTGTCCGCAGCAAGACGGAGTACATGTGTGTAAATGAGAAGGACCCAAGTGGAAGAGTGAGGTTACAGGGAGAAGAGATTAGGAAGGTGGAGGATTTTAAATACTTAGGGTCAACAGTCCAGAGCAATGGAGAGTGTGGAAAAGAGGTGAAGAAGCGTGTGCAGGCAGGTTGGAATGGGTGGAGAAAAGATGTAGGGTGTGATGTGTGATAGAAGAGTTTCAGCTAAAATGAAAGGAAAGGTGTACAAAACTGTGGTGAGACCAGCAATGTTGTTTGGTTTAGAGACAGTGCCGCTAAGGAAAAGACAGGAGGCAGAGCTGGAAGTAGCAGAGATGAAGATGCTGAGGTTCTCTTTGGGTGTGACCAGGATGGACAGGATCAGGAATGAGCACATCAGAGGGACAGCACATGTTAGAGGTTTTGGAGATAAAGTCAGAGAGGCCAGACTGAGATGGTTCGGACATGTCCAGAGGAGAGATAGTGAATATATTGGTAGAAGGATGCTGAGTTTTGAGAGTTAGATGGAAGCAATTGATTTGCTGTGGCGACCCCTAACGGGATAAGCCGAAAGGAAAAGAAGAAGAAGACGTTTAAAAAAATTCAGAAATGTGAATTTGTGCCCACAGGACCTTTAAGGTAATTACTTAGTTGACCAATAGGGGGCGAGACGCTGACGTCATATCTGCTACAAGCCAGAATCAGCCCAGGTAGTCAACAGGGAGTGGAGTGATGAAGGAAGCAATGATTTGGAGGATGTTTTTGTCCATACCAAGTCGCATTTGGAGGTTCCAGCTTATATGTTTGAAGCAGGCGTACACCAGAAACACGAGGATGAAGACGTTTCCAGTGATGATGTTGATGAGGAAGAAACAGAGGAGGAAACAATGACTGGCAGGTTGCCATCTTTTTTGTTTACATACGCATACGCTATATGCACATCATTCAGTAAGCCGTCCTAGCCTAGCAAAACAAACGCTAACATCTATAAGCTATCCTTACCAGTCATGTTTTTACTAGCTCCTTTTTAGAAAAAATAAAAAATTTAAAATAAAAACAAAAAAAATAAATTAAAAAATTAATTAATTTTTTCATATATGAATTTTTCTTTGTAAGTGTCATTGTGACAAGCGGTGTGCTCGACAAACATTGGGGACAATTTCAACGTGTTGTTCTGACTATTCTCTAGTCATGGCAAAGAAGGAGGAATTTGAGCTCAAGTTCGTCTGCTAGGGCTACGTTTAATCAAAATTGCTTAGTAAAAACACAACTAAGGGCCGGCAAACCAATTTCTGATTGATTATTTCCATTAAAACTCTCCAAAAATCTACATTAGATGCATTTGGAAAAAAAATCACGTTTCTATGCTTGTTAACCAAGGCAGGCGGCAGGCCTACCTTTAATATAGTTAGTATTATTGTCATATGTCTTTGTAGGATGTTTTAACATTGAAAAAAGTTACGTGGAAAATATGTTTAAGAATCCACAACAAATATACAAGCTTGCCGGTTGGTGGGTAACGGGTTAGCATGGAACTGTAACGTTAGCAGTGTACGTATTCATTCAGTGCTCCTTCTTGTCACTTTTTGTGTTAAGAAACGTATCTTGTGTCAACGTTCCTAAAGTATGGATGAGTGAGGCTGTCTAAAAAGTGGAATAACTTATGGACCCCAAAGCACGACACATGACAACAACAGAAGTTTGAAGTGATTTGATGTAAGCTAAATACGGTTGGTGAGTTCAGAGCAGGTGGCTGGGCAGCTAGTGGCTGATGAGTCAGGCTCCTTTGAGCTCCAGAGGAAAACTCCTTAGACCAGCTGTTACACGGTGCAGGTAGGAGGGCATCTGTAACTGGGCAGATATGTTGGAGGAGGGGGAGACTGGAGGAGACACCAGAGGCAGACAGGTAAGTACAGGGTGTGGTTGTGACAGGGGAAAAAGGCCAGGTAGCAGAATCCAAAATCCAGTAAACATGAATCGGCAACAGGTAGGGCCACATACTGGTTCAAGTTCTGAAAACAGGCTGGAAAGTACAGCAAAAGGCAAGTGACAATTTGGCACTGAGGAGAAGGGCAGGGCTGGTTACATAGAGCACAAGGAATTGGGAAGAGGTGGGAGCAATCAACTACTAATGAGACGTGTAGCGCAGAGGCACACAACATAGCTCACAGGAAAAGGGTTGACAAAATAAAAGCTGGAACAGGAAATGAGCTGAATATGACAGATTGATTATCACCCCAAGATGTTATTCGTCAAAACATATTGAACTAATCTTGGCTAAATGCTAAGTGTGATTTTTGGATTCTCAAATGACTTATTTATTTTAATTATCCATTTAAGTGGTAAAACTGATCTTTACGCGACCATTTATTAGGTACAAATGCGGGGCCAAAAGAGGTCTTTAGAAATGCTGCTTATTATTCTTGGAAGCAAAAGGCAGTTGTTGGCCATGTAAAGATGTTCAAGAGACTGATGGGGCAAAGAGTACAGCAAGGCTGCTGAGTAAACAAAAAGTGCTGGTTTTATTTGTTTTAACCTCCTCTGTGTTCGTCTTAAATAGGTCAAAGTCATTTATATTGCATTTGTATCCGGTTTAACACACAGAGGACCAGAGAGATAAAGGCATACTGTAACTGTGCATCGCAGATTTTAACAGTTTGAATTAATAATGACATTTTTTCATACATTAATTTCAATTCACAGTAACTGGCAATATATGCACATTTTAATGTACCAGTTCTGTTTCATCCTCTTCATTTAAAGGTGATGGGAATTTTGCTTTTTGTTCAATGGCAACCATTTTCCAGTGGAGACTGCTACTGCTTTTAGTGCTTCATAAAGAAAAATGTTGTGTACTTAACATTTAAGTAAGCAACATGCTGGGAAAGTTACAGGACTATAAGGTCTGGACAATATTTCACAAAAGTGAGAACACCCTCTCACATTTTAGCAACCATTTTTACTACAGTACGTTGTATGTTCTCAAGGGTCAATACTTTAGAAACGAAACTTAGATCTAATTTAAAGTAGTCAGTGTACAACTTGTAAAGCAGTATAGATTTACTATACACTGAAAATTACTCAACACATGGCAATGATTGTCTATAATAATGTCAATAACTGCAACATAACTAAGTACCTGAATAGTTAGATGCTGCACACGTCCTGTCTGACTTGGGAAGCAGTGGTTCAACGTATTTATTGTTTTCATATACAGTGGTCTGAAAAAATGTTTGCCCCTTCCTGACTTTTTTTGTATATTGGTCACACTTAAATGTTTCAGATAATCAAATGCATTTAAATATTAGTCATTTAAAACAAAACTGAATACAAAATGGTGTTATTAAATTAAACTTTTAACTTTTAAGGGCGGCCGCACGGTGAATGAGTGGTTAGCACATTGGCCACACAGTCAGGAGATCTTGAAGACCTGGGTTCAAACCTCCGTTGGGCATCTCTGTGTGGAGTTTGCATGTTCTCCCCGTGTGTGAGTGGGTTTTCTCCGGGTACTCCGGTTTCCTCCCACATTCCAAAAACATGCATGTTAGGTTAATTGGTGACTCTAAATTGTCCATTAGAGTATGAATGTGAGTGTGAATGGTTGTTTGTCTATATGTGCCCTGTGATTGACTGGAGACCAGTCCAGGGTGTACCCCACCTCTCGCCCAAAGTCTGCTGGAATAGGCTCCAGCATCCCCGTGACCCTAATGAGGATAAGCGGTATAGAAAATGAATGAATGAATGAATGCGTAAAAAAGGCGTAAAAAATACAAACCTACAAAGCCCTGTGTGAGACAGCAGAATTCATGGTTCCATTTAGTCTTCCAGGTCCTGAAGAAGCAAAACAGCCCCAGACCATCACATTACCACCACAATATTTTACTGTTGGTATGTTCTTCTTGTAAAATGCTGCATCACTTTTACGGCAGATGTAAAAGGACACACACTTTCCAAAAAGTTCAGCTTTTGTCTCACCAATACCAGCCTGAATTTTACTCGGTGTGTAATGGAAACTAAACCAGTGGTACAAATGAAGGTGACATGGAAGACAGAGGCATGATTTTGTCGGAGCGTGACATTTCTGCAGCGATTAAGGTATTTTTTAGCCTTCCTCTAGAGATTTATTACTTCAGACTTGAAAATATGACTTTGCTATGAGTTGCCACTCAACAGCAGAGCGAATTTGTTTCCGTCTAATCTCCTCATCTTCTCCCTGAGGACATTACTCACACTCTTTTTCATCAACATTTCTTGGTGAAATGAACACCAGTTCTTCAAGTCCTATTTATTAAATTCCCTCGGGTGCTTCGCCGCTACCGTGGGAGTCCCAAGTGCACATAGGCCGATTGAATCAAACATGGATTTAAATCTGAGGCACACTCATGCATAAAGCATACAAACTGACATTTTCTGGAACTAATTCCGGCTTGGAAAGGGGTTAAAAACAATAAAGAAATGTCAGTACCTGGTTATAACAATACACACACTGTGGAAAACATATGCATACATGAATTGCCCTGAGCTGACTACATATTTTTGACAGTTTGACAATTCCAAGAGAAACCAGCGGGGTTCTTGAGCAATTCCACCGACAGCTAACAATTTCATTTAAATAAACCTGACTACACTCTTTCTAAGCGCCCGTTTTACCCTCCCAATGAAAAGCCATCTACTCAGCCAGTTCTATCCACTGTATTAATGTTTTATTACAGTATGTCACCATGTTCTATGTTTTAATATACAAAGATGGATATGAGGCCATTTTGCTTTGCAATTAAGCAGAGGAGGTGATCACAGATCTTGAAGATCAGGGAGCTGGCGCAGCAGCGAAGCACTTGGGTCTTCACACCGTGAATTAGGAAGAATGGCCAGCTAGCCATAATATGAAACTACAGCAATATTATATGAGTTGTACAGTTGATCATGACACATTCATGATTCAGCATTGATGGATCCCAAAATTTGTAGATTTTTTCCCCATAGAAAACACATATTCACCCAAAGTTGGTAGTAACTTAAAAAAATATGGAAGAATACATTTAAAATGTACAGCATAGTGCACATGATGCACTGTTAAGAGCCACACATGTCTATGCTTCACTGATAATTATTTTTTGTCAAGCATTGAGATTACACACTTTGCTCTGCGGCACTTGAACACACCGTAGTTGTTGTGAAAGGCAAAAGTGAAATGCAGCCGCTAAAAAGGCAATGTGTGGCTCTCATGCAGAGGAAGGCTAACATTGCTTGTTAGTTAACTGCACGTTTCCCAAGCGTATAGCAGGCATTTCTGGTGGTAGTGTGCCAAATAAAGTAACACCATCACAGCGAAAGACCGTATGAGTCTGACAGTCAGGAGGCTAAGCAAATAACTTAAAACATAATTAGAAGCCTTCCACAGTGGTGGGAGATATCAATTTCCGCTGACTGCTCTCTCACCGCTATGTGCTACCTGTAAGGAAATGCTTTATATTGCTAGAAACAATTTTAAGGTGAATTGAAAAATTGGTGAGTTTACATTTCCCACCCACCTCCCTGAGTCACCACGATAAGGTGGTGACTCAGGGAGTCAGTTTGGGTGTCTCAATGATCCTAGGAGCTAAGTTCTCGGGGGCTGTCATGCCAATGGTAGGGTCACCCATGACAAACAGGTCCTAGGTGAGGGACCAGACAAAGAGTGGTGTAAAATACCCTAATTATGTATAATACAATTGGACTTCGTTTACCCTCGCCCGGACACGGGTCACCGGGGGCCCCCTCTGGAGCCAGGCCAGGAGGCGGGGCACAATGGCGAGCGTCTGGTGGCCGGGCCTGCTCCCATGGGGCCCAGTCGGGCACAGCCCGAAAAGGTAACAGGGGCGCCCCCTCCCATGAGCTCACCACTCGTGGGAGGGGCCAAAGGGGTCGGGTGCAAAGAGAGCTCGGTGGCGGCCGGACGCACAGGCCTTGGTTCACGGTCGGGGCCCCTGGACTGGCAGACCGGGGTGGTGGTCCCGCTTTTCAAGAAGAGTGACGGAAAGGTGTGTTCTAACTATCATGGGATCACACTCCTCAGCCTTCCCGGTAAGGTCTATCCAGGTGTTCTGGAGAAGAGGGTCCACCGGATAGTTGAATCTCGGATTCAGGAGGAGCAGTGAGGTTTTTGTCCTGGTCGTGGAACTGTGGACCAACTCTATACTCTCGGCAGGGTCCTCAAAGGTGCATGGGAGTTTGCCAACCAGTTTGCCCAACCATAAAACCCTGATCAGAGCATCCCGTTACTAATATATTGAGTCAGCAAAAACATTACATATTAGTATAATATTTTGAAATTTAGACAATTCATACAGTTGATTTGTTGGATTACATTCTATTGTGCAAATACTGAAATGAAGCTGTACGCTCCACATCCTGCAAAGTTACCGAAGTGTCTAAATGACTTGGTCATGCCCTCCCTGTTGTCTTTGTTCTCACTCAGGGCTGATTGGGTGGATATGAACCTGCACTGGAGAGCAGCCGAGCTATGGCACATTAGACAGTTGTAAGCCCAAAGTAAGGTCATGCTCAAAGTTAAGTGGCCAAGACTGTGAACCCGCGCCCTGCTCATTGAAGAGGTTATTAAGGTTTAACAACAAATGGCTCCCCTGGGGGCTGCAAATGTGAACTTACTTGTTTTTAAAAGTGAGTTTTGTCTTGACATGCTTTCAAGCTGAAAATTAGACAATAAGAAAGTGTTCTAGAAAACTATTGGTGCATTTGTGTGTGACTTCTTGAAATGAATGTGTCCTGTCTCATTTACACAAGCAATTTGTGCATCGTGCTTGTGTGGGCCAGGAGATTGAAATCAGTGAGATAATATGCCAAATACTTGTGGCAGTTTACAGATGGGTCAGCATTCTTCACCCATGGATTAGGTAATGAACATATAGTTGGGCTTTCATTGGCATGATGAAATCCGCTATATCAATACTGGCACTTAATTAATAATGTGCTGTCCCTGAGAAAGCCTATGTCATAAAATCTGGTTTTAAGCACATTGGTGTTGTCTGCAGAATTACGGAAGCTGTAATTCTCGTACATGGGTAAGACTTGTTACTAGGGCTGTCAAAGTTGACGCGTTAACGAAAGTGTCCTTTAGCGACACACATTTTTTGACACGCAATTAACATGTGCACGTCCTGTTTGTCCGTCGGCCAACAACATAATTTGAGGAACTGCTGGAGCAAATACAGAGCAGAAATTGGCAAAGAAAAGGGTTTTGTGAATATCAAGATTAGCGTCAAAGCCCTGGCAGATGGCTCGCTCGACTGGACCAAAGTTATTTGTGTAGCTGTGACTTGAGTTGTCATGAAGTATGTTGCCTCTGGTAGAAGTGAGAAGTTACAGTCTCACTGCAGGTATTGTTTTGTCATTTATGGTGTCCCAACTAACTAACGAGTGTTTTTAGATGTGAGCCATCTCTCCTTTTGCTTTGAACTGCTAGCTAAAATTTAGGTTGGAGCTGTTAGTTACTCGCAGAGCCGATGGAAGCTATATGGGGCCCTAGCTAATGCTATGTCATTGACACTAGCATTATAGAGATCATTAAACATTGTAAACATGGTATAAATTAAACATTTATACCACCTAAATTATCTTATTCAGTATGGATTGTGCACAACTATGACAGGAACAACATCAAATTTACAAAACCACTATCCACCTTTAGAGAAGTTATGTACCACAAATATGCACCTTAGCATTCAGTAAGGTCATCTGCTCTTAATATTATGCATTCCCACGTAGCATCAGCACTTGGGAG
Source organism: Oostethus manadensis (assembly GCA_024372805.1). Classification (NCBI taxonomy): domain Eukaryota; kingdom Metazoa; phylum Chordata; class Actinopteri; order Syngnathiformes; family Syngnathidae; genus Oostethus; species Oostethus manadensis. Next base: position 1,588,269 of record QODF01000011.1, read on the forward strand.
CAAATATGAGGTGGTTTAGGAAGAAGTAAACATACTTTATAGTAGTCTCATCTGTGCAGCGTGTGAGAGTGAAGAAGTTGCGTTCAAGGATTGTCAAACAGTGGGACAAATTGCCGCTTGCATTAATCATGAAAAACTGTGGGATATCAAACTGTAAATTATTTTTGAATTAAAGAATAGCCCTTTACCGTATTGATATCCTTTTACATAAATTTGATGTAGTTATCGTAGTTGCATATCAAATTGCTTACCACAAGAAGAGATTTAAAGCTCTACTTATTACAGAGATAGATAAAAACTTATTTTAGACTTGCACTTGAACAGACTTGATTGAACTACAAGGCAATTTGGTTGGTGACAGTAGCTGAACTGTACAAGAAAAAGACAAAATACTCTTAAATTAAAAAAATTCAAAAATGCAAGGAACAAAATAATATCTAATATTTGATTATATTGTATAAGTATAATATAATAAAATAAAAATAATATAAGCAATAAAGAGAATAGAAGAAACAAGATTTGCATATTTACAAATAGTTTAAAAATACAGTATGCCACTAAAGTAAAGTACCTGCGATTAATTGTCAATATTTACGTGTAAACTATGGACAAAATGGAATTAATCACGATCAAAAATTTTAACTGATTGCCAGCCCTACCCCTCCGTGAATCACCACCTTATCACGGTGGAGGTGTTTGAGTGCCCGAGTGATTCTAGGAGCTATGTTGTCGGGGACTTTATGCCCCTGGTAGGGTCTCCCAAGGCAAACACGTTCTAGGTGACGGGCCAGACTAAGAGTGATTCAGAAGACCGCTATGACAAACAACATGAGGAGTGACCGCACATCGCCCGGACGTGGGATACCGGGGCCTCACCCTGGAGTCAGGCCTGGGGTAGGGGCTCGCAGGCGAGCGCCTGGTGGCCAGGTCTTCACCCCTGGGGCCTGGCCGGGCCTAGCCCAAAGAAGCCACACGGGAACTCCCCCCCGCAGACCAACCACCTGCAGGGGCAAGCATAAGGGTCCGGTGCTTTGTGATTTGGGCAGTGGTCGAGGGCGGGTGTCTGGGCGACCTGGTCTTCGGCGGCCAGATCTGGTTCTTGGGACATGGAATGTCACTTCTCTGGTGGGGAAGAACCCTGAGCTTGTGGAAGAGGCGGAGAGATTCTGACTAGAAATAGTCGGACTCACCTCAACCCACAGTTTGGGCTCTGGAACCAAATTCCTTGAGAGGGGCTGGACCTTGTTCTTCTCTGGAGTTGCTGCAGGGGAGAGGCGGCGAGCTGGTGTGGGCTTATTATTAGCCCCCCGGCTTGGTGCCTCTGTGTTGGAGTCATCCCCAGTAAACGAGAGGGTTATTTCCCTACGCCTTAGGGCTGGGGAAAGGGTCCTGACTGTGGTTTGTGCGTATGCACCGAACGGCAGTTCAGAGTACCCAGCCTTCTTGGAGTCTATCAGAGGGGTTCTGGAGAGCACCCCAGCTGGTGACT